>CAHIKZ030004198.1:372500-382500 GCA_903632075.3 Acanthosepion pharaonis
AAGTCTTTGCATAGTCTCAGCATTGGAAGATCTGGCTATTGATTTATATAGATTTTCATTTGTACTGGTCTTTCTTTTCCTCGCTCCATTCCTGGCTCTTTTGATTGCAATTTGGTCCTCTGTTGTTGGAGATTTTGAGAGGCATACTGCTGCCTTATTCGATAGGCAACAATAAACTACAGAACTCAAAAGTGATCACTGCATTTAAATATTGCATTAATATTTAAGGTTATCTTTTAAAAGTTCAACAATTCTTCTGCCGCCACTTAATTTAAAGGCTGTTTGATGTACGTAGGTCCTTACTACCCTTATTAACAATCATTTTTAATTCATGGGTGATTTTTCGCTGGATTTCGCAATTAATTTTTGATTATTCCCAAATTTATTTCCAAGTTATAAAAATTGTTATCGTATAAAAAAAATTCGTGGCAAAAAATCACGTAAAAAATAGCGGAAAATCAATCGTTGCAATGAAAACTTGGATATCAAAAATTTCAGGCCCGAAATGTTTCTCACGGAGTCGGCCTGATTCCAAAATGGTATAATATGTTGGACCACTCCTTTAGGTGTAAAGTTGAAAACGTGTGACACACTGACATTCGCATTTATTACATAGAAAAAGATGAGCAATTGAAAGTTAAAGAGTTGCGTCCCTTTAATTAAAATGTGTGACACAGTAACACACTGAAATTTGCATTTACCATATACATGTGAATTCTTCTAATCAATTCACCCGAAGCAAGGAGACAATACCACTAAGATGTCAAAATTCGCAAACAATTGATATGTCAAGTTTCACGGTAGATATAAAAATAGTTAAAAGTTTTCGCCGGTGGCTGCGAAATCTGTCATTTTTTCTCTAACATAAGGGTTAAACAATTTTTTCAGGTATAAAAATATATAAATCTAAAAAAAAAGTCTTTGTTGCTTGTTTTGTAATGAAAAAGTGGTTGTACTGATTATGAACTGTCAAAATGAATGAATGAAATCAGGCACTTAAATTTACTAATAATAATTGCGCATACCCCTACTTTCATCAGTTCTTTAGTTTGAACGACCGTTAAGTCCGGCCATACCGCATAAATAATGGACTACTCCGTCATGAATGGTAGGAAAACGCGTGCAATTATTTTTTTATATCTACAGTGAAACATTACAAACCAATTATTGGCGAATTTTGACTCGAGATCTCAGGCAGAAGTGTTAGAATTGTTCAGGAACGCTGGGCTCAAACGTTTAAAGAGAAAATCAACGTCCTCATCCAGCTCTTCTCAGAAATAAGATAGATATGAAGAGTGGTAGGGAAAACTGTCTTAATGCCCAGCCACCGGTTGAACGGTGGTTAAATACTTGTAACTATTTTTATATCTACCGCGAAACATTACATCCCAACTATTTGAGAATTTTGACTCAGGAGCTCAGGCAGAAGGTTTAACATTGTTCAGGAACGCTGGGCTCAAAGGTTTAAAGAGAAAACCAACATCCTCATCCAGGTCTTCCAAGAAATATGAAGAGTGGTAGAGAAAAATCATTTAATGACCAGCCAACCGGTGGCTGGGCATTACGTCATTTTTCTCTACCACCGTTCAACCGGTGGCTGGGCATTAAGTCATTTTTCTCTACCACCGTTCAACCGGTGGATGGACATTAAGTCATTTTTCTCTACCACCGTTCAACCGGTAGATGGACATTAAGTCATTTTTCTCTACCACCGTTCAACCGGTGGATGGACATTAAGTCATTTTTCTCTACCACTGTTCAACTTGTGGCTGGGTATTAAGTCATTTTTCTTTAACACCGGTAAAGCAGAGGTCAGGTCTCAAAGCGTAAAGATTATTCTTATCCCAACTATAAATATCTATGTCATCAGCATCACCTACCTCATAATCCGTATATTGGCTTCGGGAGAATCGTTGTCTTGTTAGATTAGTTTGGTATGTAATATAGAATGTTTAAAATCATCAGTGGCCGTCAATTCACATCTGTATTTGTAAATGCGCAGGGGAAAATGACTTCGAGCTATTTACAGGATAAAGTTTACTTTAGCTGAATTGTGAATCGTTAATCTAGTTTTACTTCCAATGTCTGGTCTGTGGCGAGTAATAAAGTTTGACCTCCTCCTTGAGGCCATCTCTTAATGACACCTCTGATATATATACACAAGATATAAACATCACATGTTCCAAAATGTTGCTCATTATAATCGATGGCATCACGTTTATTTTCGTTTGCTAATTTACTGAACTCATAGAGATATCTAAGGTTTTATGAAGCCAATAAAATACGTATAAATAAATCGATGTTAGTTAAAAAAAAACCACGATGTACTCATTGTACACAATGTTTATTACTTGTGAATTTCAGTTACAAAAACACACGCATATATATATATATATATATATATATATATATATATATATATATATTGAACAATAAAAAAATATTAAAAAATTAAAGCCTTCAAACACACTGGTTTGTAGATTAATATTCTTTCGTTGTTTTTATATTATTTTATTTAGATTCCTCGACTAGTTTCGTCCAAAATGGCCATCATCGGGAGGAGAAATATTTCTGCTCACTGGTAGCAGTAAACTACAGAAATGAATGTCTTGCTGGAGAAAATGAACTTTTGTCTGTAGTTTTCATTTGTTTTTTTTTATTTTGTTATCTTTTTAACATGAATCTTTTAACATTCTTTGTGTTGGTCAAACAGTCACTTTTAAGTTGTTATTTGAGATAAGAGCTGGATGGATCTATGCTTCTCTGAATTCCCCTGGTCAGTTTGACAGTTTTATTGGTCCTGGAGAGGGATGTGTCTCTGTTTAGTGTTTGTGTGTGTGTTATTTGGTTCTTGGGGAGTGAGTGAGTATGATTTGTGTAGCGTATATATATATATATATATATATATATATATATATATATATATATATATATGGACACGTGTCGGAATAATTAGAATGTTCGCTTTTTGATCAAGAGACCCGGGTTCGAATTTCACTATAGTCGATGTCAGAAAAGAGACTTCCTGATGTTATCGGAACAAAGCCTCAAGTCATCGTGGCCGAGGACTTGTTCAAATTGTTTATCACGCTAGATAACACGTTGTCTCCTAGAAACTGTAACAATGGTCAGCTCAGCATAGTTGCAGTATAAACCACAGGAAGGCTCTATGGGTGTTGTGCAAACACAAATGCGCCTGAGCAACCGTCTGTAACAGGGATTGGCTAGCCGCCCTAGCTGACGAGCATCTTCGAATATGAATATATATATATATATATATATATATATATATATATATATATATATATACATACATTCATAACTGAATCAATAAGCTGGCAGATCCTCATACGACGAAACCGACGACGGAAGAGTCCATTATTATTATTACACACACACACACACACACACACACACACACACACACACACACATATATATATATATATATATAGTGACAAAAAATGTTAATTTTTTAAGTGCATATTGCCAGACTTGAGCAAATGGCAACACTGAGAGACCGTCACCTTGAGCAAGTAAACGTTTCGCCATTTAGAATTCAAGATGAAATTCCCAGTATCCCAGCTGAGATGTTGCAGCAGTCAATGAGGAATCTCAACAGCAGATTTCAAGAATGCATTCGTACAGAAGGACGCCATCTACAGGACGTAGAAAAAAAAAATGAAAATTCCATCATTGTTTCTTAAATGGCATGTTTTAAGGTTTCAATTACTATGAATAAAATATTTTTCTTCCATCACTTTTGGTTTTATTGGATTGTTACAAAGTTCCCGTTTTTTGGGGTCAGCCTACACACGCGCACACACACACACACACACACACACACACACACACATATTATATATATATATATATATATATATATATATATATACACAGCGTGTCAAATTATTATCGAGATAACTTTTTCTAATTTTTCAAAAACCATCCAATCAATTCACACAAAATTTTCGCAATCACTGAATTTTCGTACTGATCATCGTACTGATTGTTTGATTATCTTATTTATTAGCTTCTTTTGATCATAAACATTCACGTGCAACATTAATAAACGTTTTGTTTGCTCAATTCTGGGAATTTTACTAAACCTTTCTAATAATTTGGCACGCTCAAATCACCGTGCTGATAGCAAATATGGCGCCAGTTTGTTTACATTGGACGGTTTTTGAAATATTAGAAAAAAAGTTATCTCGATAATAATTTGGCACGCAGTGTATATATATATATATATATATATATATATATATAGTATTTGTAAAAAATACAAGGGGAAGAGAGAGAACGTATGTGAGTGAACGTCTGTAAAATAGATGACTGATCAGGGCTAATCGCATTGCATATCTCTCTCAGGATTTTGTCGAGCCTCTTAAGACGAACAGCGGGGGCTCCAGACCATATATGACAGCAGTATTCCATGCAAGGGCGAATGACTGATTTATAGATCTGAAGGATGGACTCGGGCGAGAAAAACTTTCTGGCGCGACACAGAGGACCAACTATCTTGCGGTAGATGAAGCTATTGATTCAATGTAATTATTCCATCTCAGTCGAAAAAGGTGCTCCGTAGAGTTGAGCATCAGACATTCTTATGAGAAGCAGGGAGATTTCACGATGGTTGGTAATAGCAGTTTCGTTTTTGAAGCATTAAAGTTAACCAGCAATTTCTTGCCCCAGTTAACAACAGATTCTAGTTCCTTTTCCAGATCAACGGCAAGGTTAGTTTTGTCAGCGATGCCGGATTTGTTATTGAGGCAGGAGTAAATAGTAGTGTCGTCTGAGGATCGAATCCAGGTAGAATGCAATGTCCGGCACAGAGTAAGAATGTAATATAAAAAGACCCAAACACTAATATTCCTTGGTTGTAATTTATTACATTGGAAAATTTTCCGATTTGTTTTTGAATTTGTATGTCTGATGAATTGGATCGTGATTACGATTACAATGTAATAAATTATAACCATGGAAAGGTGTTTGAGCGTTTTATATCACACACACACACACACACACACACACACACAGACACACACACAGACACACACACACACACACATATATATATATATATATATATATATATATATATATATATATATATATATGATATTTTTTTTATTAATAATAACTTTGCTCTGTTTTTGATGTAGAGCTCTCCTGGATGTATATCCTGCAAATATTCCATACGGATTACTATATTGTATCATTATATTATATATATATATATATATATATATATATATATATATATATATATATATATATATAAATATATATAATTTTTCGTCTGGAAACATTGTTAAAAAAAACATTGAAAAAATTAAAACATTAAATAAATACATACATACAACAAACTTTTTCTTGTATAACATTTAAAATATTTCATCCTTGAATGTATAGCTGAAAGTGCTCGGATAAAAAGAATATTCTGACAGTTTTTATATAATTTATCATCTGAAAAGAAATAATTATTAGATTGCATGAGAAATAGTGTATATTATATATATATATATATATATATATATATATATATATATATATATATATATAAATTTCTGGTCCAGGTTAGAAAAACAGCAACACTACTTTTGAAGAAATGATTTTGAATTCCTCAATGTGGCACTTCAAAAACTGACTTTTATTCTGATTCGGGCTATAATTTCAATTCCGGACAAAACACTGATCCAGCCCTATAGCATTTTAAAGAAATAAAATTGATTTTCTTAATTCAAAAAAATTTGCAGTTAAAACAAACAAAAAATTAATTCGTGTCACTTTAAACGTAATATATATATATAAAAAAAACCCATTAAACTCACTATTTTCTTCAATTATTTTAAAATTTAAATTTTTATCCGTTCTCTCCTAATCCGGTCACAAATTCTAATGCTTGATGTTGAAGTACTAGATGAAGGGCAGATCTTTTAATCCCGGGATCATCCTGATTCCACAAAGGTATAATACGTCTATGTCGGGCAAATGTGGCCAGTGTTCAGAAACGCGGGCGGACAGACAGATATTGCCGTTTGTTTATTTACATAGATTAATGTCTATATTTTTTTATACCTTACATCGCACTGTAGCTGTAGTGACTACAGATTTTTGGTTTACATATATTCTTTTCATTCGTCCTGACATAAATTTTCCTTTTCCAAACATCATAATATTTGATTGGTAGCCTGTTTAGTGTTGGTCGCCAGTAGTATTCATTTTGGCTTTGATGAAAAGAAAACTTCAATTCTCAGAAGTGGTTTCGGTTCACGCCCAACTGCGCATGTCCACACGCATGTGTAAGCCAATGACTTTGGATCTCTTTCGCTGACTAGCATTCAAAGATACGTGCATGACACTCGCAAGTGCATAAACATATACAGAATAGAATGAAACTTCACATAAAAAGATGCACACAGTTAGAAAGCAACCTTTTACTTGTATTTAAATGTATTTCTTTAAATGAGTGTGTATGGGAGAATGTACGTGAGAGTATGTGTCTTTGTTACGTTTCTTTCCAGAGATCCATGGATAATTCTCTGATAAAAGTTACTAATAACCTGCGTTGGAAAGAAAGGAGGGAAGTGTCAAATAAAAAAAGATAATGAATTTTGAACGGAATTTTAAACTATGAATTTTTAACGAGCACTTCTGGTCATCCTTTTTCCTGTTTTTTTTTTCTGTTATGGTTCGATTCCTTGTAACACGGTGATAGTCCAAGGTAGAACCAATAAAGAAGAACTCGTACACAGATATGGAATAACACAGGTATATTACAAACAGGAATATATACAGAGAAGTAGAAAGTGTTAGTACGAACAATCAGGTTTAGTAGTAATTGTCTGAACGCGACTCTGTTTCGGACTGCCTCTGACTCGATTGACTGACTCGCTCACTCTGACAGACTGGCAGACTCCTGACGGACTTCACTCCAGTCTTCAGACAGAACGGTATTTAGTCGCCCCCCTCCACGAGTGCATCATGTGGCACAAGGCCGGTTTAACGTGTGATCTCCGAGCCCGTAGACTCGGCCAAAAATATGCCCTTTGAACCCGTATAAACGGGTTCAGGGTCGGTTTACCTCCCTGAAAGAGACTCCGCCCTTCGGCGTAGCCTCGTTCGGGTTCCTCCCCGCCCGAAGGCAGAGGGTTCAACCGATCGGCCGATCAGACGGTCGCACGACTTCAGACGGAACTCCCTGCTTCCTATTGAGGCGCAGTATTTATTACGTATGGAATAGTCCATTCTGTTATTACGGATAAGATCCCATA
This sequence comes from Acanthosepion pharaonis, assembly GCA_903632075.3. Classification (NCBI taxonomy): domain Eukaryota; kingdom Metazoa; phylum Mollusca; class Cephalopoda; order Sepiida; family Sepiidae; genus Acanthosepion; species Acanthosepion pharaonis. The sequence goes on from CAHIKZ030004198.1 coordinate 379,778, forward strand.
ACATTTTCCATTCAATGTATCTAATACAAGAGTTGTCAACTTTTATTATTATTATTATTATTATTCCACCCTAAGCAAAGCAGAACTTCCGCTAATACGCAGGGGCTTACAGGGAGTGAAATTAAGAAGAAAGTCCATGTATAGGTGAGAATTGATCAAAGGACAAAAGATGAACGGGATTCAAGACGATTAAAGATGGCGATTGATAAATGTTGATTGTAGTTATCAGGCAGGAAGTGCAAGAAAAGAAACTGTTGGAGTAGAAGTGGCGGTTACATCTAGCTATTTCAACAGTAAACGAGTGAGATCTAGATGCCAATCTAGTAGCACGCTTAAATTCATGTAGTCGTATCACCAAGGAGAAAAAAAAATTCATCAGAACAGTTGCGTCGGTGAAAAAGTGACTAAAGTCGAGATGCCATGTCAGTATTGATTACATTACAGATCCTTTTATTGATTATGTCAAGGACTTTGATATGAATAGCAGGAACACCAGACCAGATATGATAGCAACATTCAATGCCCGAACGAATTGTAGATTTAAAAATGTGCAAGACGGACTCTGATGAGAAAAATCTTCTGGCACAGTTAGCACAGCGCTTCAACTTTTCTTGCAGTAGATGCAGCTATTGATTCCGTGTATCACTTCACTTGAAGTCATTTGAAAGCGTAAGGCCAAGAAGGCGCAGTGTGTTGGTCTATTTTTATTAAGTTTTATCGAAACATCAGTTTGATTGTACATTCTGTGACCATTAAAAAAATGGCGAAGGCAATGAATCACCCTTTCTTCCAAATCGATCTGACCGGCACAGGGCTTTAACAATTAAGTCTGTTCAGCCATTTCTTTTCTTTTTCTCGCCTGAAACACATTTATAGGTCTGCTATTCATCCGTGCCTCCAAATTTCTTCCATATTTGGTTTAGCGCTTCTTTTATGCCCATCTATGCCTAGATAGTCGATCGAACCTTCCATCCGCCTTAAAAGTCAAAATCTTTGGAGCATTGACTGAACGAGTCTTTCTGTATTGATCGAAATCTCCCTTAAGCTCAAACAAAAACGATTAGTTTCCTAGCCACTGCCAACGATCGGGCAGGGAAATCGTCTCATTCTTTGGCATATTTCTAGAAGTGTCTTCTCAAGAAAATTGTCTGTCCACAGACGCCATCGCTCAGGACACAGGGTTGGACAGAAATGCAGGACCGAACAGTGTGGAAAAGGGATTGTCAATAGACTTCAGGCCAACCATAAGGAGGTCGAAAGTCGATGATGATTTCAGTTTGAGACGAGTAAATATAAATGCGCTTTTATTATGACTTTCCCAGACACCATAGCTTAGGGCAGGGTTGGACATTAGGGATATGGAGATAGCAATACAGGAACGAACAGTGTGGAAAGGGTTTTTCAATAGAGTTCCAACCAAACATGGTCAAGTCGAAGAATGACGATGATAATTTCACTATGAGATGAGTAAATATCAATAGGCTTTTATTATGACTTTCCCGGACAACATACATTAAGGCAGGCTTGAACTTTAGGGATCTAGGGACAGCAATGCAGGACCCACCAGTCTGGAAAGAGATTGTCAATAGATTCCCGACCAACCCTAGCCAGATCGAAGGATGATGATGATTTCACTTTGAGATGAGTAAATATCAATACGCTTTTATTATGACTTTCCCAGACACCATAGCCTAGGCCAGGGTTGAACATTAGGGGTCTAGGGACAGCAATACAGGAACGAACAGTGTGTAAAGGGATTGTTAATAGAGTTTCGCCCAACCATAGAGTGGTTGAAGGATGATGATTTCCCTTTGAGATGAATAAATATCAATACGCTTTTATTATGACTTTCTCAGACACCATAGCTTCGGGCAGGGTTGGACATTAGCGATCTGGGGACAGCAATACAGGAACAAACAGTTTGGAAAGGGAATGTCAATAGAGTTCCAACCAACCATAAGGAGCGCAAAGAATGATGATGATGATGAGGAGGAGGAGGTGGATGATGATGATGATGTAAAATCTAAAGAACAATCGGCGATATTATCGGTCCTGACCTGGCATCTCAGTTTCAGTTGCTTTCCCCAACACCGAAACATAGTGTTCCTTTGCCTCTACAATGAATATTTTTACGGTGTATGTTCTGATGAGCTTTACTCGTTGGCACCTCGACTTCCTGCTGTACTAGATTGGAATTTAGGTCTCATAGTTCCATTTCTGAAATTGATATTCATAATCACAAGATTTATTCAAATAATTTCTTTTCGCGCACTTCTCGTTTGTGGAACATCCTTCTGGTTTCCTGCTTTCTTGACAACTACGATATTCAAAAATATAAATGCAGTGCCAATGGTCATCTTTTGTCCTGTACATTTAAGGAAATCGAACATAGAGTAGACTGTACTCGGGGTACTTTTGTCTAAACCCCCGATACTTTTCTTTTGTTGTACCCTTTGTTTCTTTCACTCTTGGTGACCCCTTGGGTTGTAGTGGTTTTTATTGCCTTGTTTGGAGAGAAATCTAAATGAATAAACGACAAATTCGTTTATATTATATCTTTTTTGGCATCGAAATCATTACGGGATTGAAAATATACACTTCATCTACTGTTTGAACATTGATATTTGTGCCCGGAGGACGAAGGAACAATTAAAAAGTTAAATTTTAAAATAACTGAAAAAAAAAATTAGTGAGTTTAAAAGTATATATTGAGTTTAAAGTAG
>CAHIKZ030004198.1:387500-407500 GCA_903632075.3 Acanthosepion pharaonis
CACTTGTGACGAATGCAGCTATCGATTTTTTTTGCATGCTAGCATGCTAGTTAACATTCGTGTCAGCCAGCTATTGGCTCTCATTCTGGCCAGTAGAAACTGGCCGCAAACTACATGAAAATTGCCGGAGAAGCATGAAAAAATCGATTATTTCCACTATCGATGGGAGTTGGGAAATGCAAAGTCGGTGTTGGCCTTTCCGCTAACTTGGAGCATGTGCATGTAAATTTTGATGCAAATCCGTCGAAAATTGCGGCCGTGCATTCGTTACACACACACACACACACACACACGCTCATCCTGCCTTTTATAGATAGAGATAATTAGGCTTCATTGGAGTTTTTCAAGCAAATGTACCAGACCAGATGTGACAGAAATATTCAGTCCATGGATGAATGTTAGACATACTAAGTTGGCCAGAAAGTCCTGACTGACTAAGGAAGTGGAAAGAGAAGAACAAAATTTGATCTTTGTCTGATAGAACTTCCAAGAAGTACTGCATTTCGAGCTTTTTTCCACACAGCCACACCATCAACGCTAAACTGTACTGCCAGCAGCTAGCCCGCGTGCACGATGAATTAAAGGAGTATTCTGCTTTGGTCAGTCGTGGTCGGGATATGATTTAGCAAGGCAATGCGAGGTCGCACACCGCCAGTTTGACTAAGGAGAATTTAAAACAAATGGATGATGTTCAAATTCTTCCACATCCACCATTCAGTCCCGATGCTGCTCCAAGTGATGAATCTCTGGTGATTAAAATCTGCATGGCACACTTCCTCCGCGACCAGCAGTTCAACACTTTTGATGAAGTGAAAGACGATTGTTTAAAGTTTTTTGATCCAAAGCCAGCGGACTGGTACGTTGTATAGATTCGGATGCTGGCTGATCGCTGGCAGAAGATCGTCGAAAATAATGGACTCTATTTTGAAGAATAAATGTTGTTGTTTCTCCATAAAATTTTGTTTTCTTTCCGCTTCTAAGGTGAGTCAGGATTTCCTGGCCAACCTAATAATATCAGAATTCTGACACTAGTGTTCGCATAAATTCCTGACAACTGAGAGTCTATTTCTTCCTGGGTTTCCTTACATTAGTTTGCAGTCATCTTCCTGTTCTTTCTGTAATGCTTACCTTAATTCCTGACCACTGATAATCCCTTCTTTATTTTCAATGAATCCTATGGAGAAATCATTATCAGAACATTTAAATTATGCCTTTAATAACTAAATATTCTTTACTTCTGTTAAACGCTATTTACATCAGCTCGACCGCATGTACGATAAACTAAAGAAGGAGAATCCTGCTTTGGTCAATCGAGGTGACAATGCGAGACCACACACTGCCAGGTTGATTAAGGAGAAGTTCAAACAGTATTGAGATTCTTCTACATCCAACATTCGGTCTCCATGTTTCTCTGCGTGACAATGGCCTATTCCGGGCAATGGCACACTTCCTCTGCGATCAGCGATTCAACACTTTTGATGAAGTGAAGGAAGTTTGTTTAAAGCTTTTTGATTCAAAGCCAGCGGACTGGTACCTGGGACAGATTCAGATGCTGGCTGATCGCTGGTGGAAGATCGTCGAAAATGATGGACTTTATTTTGAAGAATAAATGTTGGTATTGATCCATAAAATTTTGTTTTCTTTCATAATAATATCAGAATTTTGACACTTATGTTCGCATAAATTCCTGACAACTGTCTATTTCTTCCTGACTTCTCAATACATTTGTTTTCAGTCATCTTCTTGTTCTTTCGGTAATGCTTACCTTAATTCCACTGATAATCCTTTCCTTATATTCACAGAATATATATATATAGAGAGAAATATATATAGAGAGAAATATATATATTCCTCACCGGTAGATTCTTCCACATCCACCATTCAGTCCCAATGTTGTCCCGACTGATATAACCTATTCCTTTCAATGGCACACTTACTCCGTGACAAGAGATTCACTATTTTAAAGAGGATCATCATTCATTAGCAAAAGTATGGGGACAATAGGGTATGCTTGTCTCGTGACAATGATACGTTGATTCAAAGAAATATGCCGATATTGTCATCTAAAAATTATTTTAAAAATCCAGCCATTTGTTTCACACTGTGTTTTTTATCACTATTTTTTAGTGCAGAATTATAAAAATCTATGTCTATGAAAAAATTATAAGAGTTAGCGCTAATTCTAAATTCAATGGAAGAGGGTATATGTTTGATAACCGAAGGGGGATGGAATTAGGATGCACGTATAATTTCATATATGGTTAAAATTGTTAGAAAGATCATGACATCTAGGATGCTATAGTATATATATAGTCTTAATTTTATTTTTTGAGTTTTTAACAACTAATAATCCATCATCTCTATATAAAACTATCTGAATCTAGACAATCAAAGGACAGATTCGAAGCTTGCAGAATCTAAAGATGGAAATGTCAAAATTGTTGTTGGAAGACTTTTTTGGTCCACTGTTCATCCGTCGACAATAATAGACGAAATAGTAGAATTTGAAGTCCAATGCCAATATATCCTTCGATATCTGTCTACTTTGTATTGAGCACTCTTTAAGAATAGTAATCGGTTATATATACCAATATATATATATATATATATATATATATATATATATATATATATATATATATATGTATATAAGGTTGCTTCAAAAGGTGCGCAGATTGAACCGGAGGTCCAAGATAAATTGTGATCAGAACTTTATAGGCTGGTAGGTTTACTATAACATTTTATATGTATATTCAATCTGTAATATTTAACAAACAGAAACAATACAAAACAGAAAGCTTTTCAAGGTACACAGACCATATATATATATATATATATATATATATATATATATATATATATATATATATATATATATATATATATATATATATATACAAGGGTGGTTCAAAAGGCACGGATATTGAAAAGTAAAAACTAGCTAAATTGTAATCTGAGATCAACACCGAGTGGCCACTCTCTGTTTTAGCTGGAACACCATGAAACGATTATATATATATATATATATGTTATAATTATTTTTCTAAAAATATGATTTCATCGTGACACAGAACAACCTATGTTTCAAAACGGAAAAATTCAAATCTAGATAAGATAAAATTATGCTCTATGGATACTATTGGGCACTGTTATTTTTAAAAACAAAATAAAAGCTAGGAACTCTGAATTATAAATATCACTGTTCTTTCGTATTATTTTATGTACATATATATATATATATATATATGTATGTATGTAGCTGGGACCCTAACAGCTGCTACTACCTCGAGTCAGGGTGGACCTGGGAAAAACAGTAATTAAGGGATGGTTCCACGCTCCTTCCGATAAGAGGCCATCCTGCCGGATGTAGTTTATCGTCACACCCAGGAACGTTCTCCTAACAATGAAACTATGAATAACGATTATGATGGGTAGACATAATTAGTTTCCAACAGGATTCTATTTTTTGTTAATGCACTTGATCCACTGAATTATTTGTCCCATAGATTGCACATCAAAATTAACCTTATAATTTACATCTCTGACTACGGATTTATTGATCCACTTCCAGATTCCTGATTCAATCTCAATAGGCTTGTACCTCACTTTCTCAAGTGGAATGCAGATGGGTGCTTCGGTGATCATTGTCTCGTTACAATTCAGGATTGACTTTGCAGAAGAATTCCCGCAGTAGGCTGTCGTTACTTTTGCGGTAGACTGGTTGCCAACCAAGGCATTGTGACCCTAGTCTGTCTTTCTATTTGAAAATAACAGGAGCAAGAAAATGAATTCACACCTTTCCCGAGAATATTTGCTTGTAAATCAATATAATCACGACTGGAATTAGAACGCGGCTCTTCAATTTCTCATGCCGACCCGGGATCCATTACACCACCCGCATATCACAGCTTACAGCACCTGGTATTCCTATGCTGTCACACATCTAGGTACTGACCAGGCTTGACGTTGCTTAACTACGGTGATCAACGTGATTTTTTCGTAAGCTTGTTACAAATTAATAGAGACTTGTCACATTTCCTATGTGTGAAAAATCGTTTAAATGCGTTTAACGAAATGAAATGGTTAAACATATTTAAACTTTTAGTGTCTATTCATAGCAATATAATTCAGTTGTCTTTTATCATATCGTTGTCCTTACCGCACAACAAGACAGATATATCATAAGAAAGCACTGTCAGATATTTGACTCTCAAGAATATATCAGATAGATAAAAAAAAAGTCAGTTTAATCGATTGGACAGTTTATTAAAACCGAATTGTTTACTTCGCTGAATGTGTTTTTTCTTGCATCCTTATATATATTTCTTAATACTTTGCATGTTAACATGCTAAGGTTTCTTGTCGAAACAAATACTAAAAGAAAGTATAAGAACCGACTTCCGGGAGCCACAATTTCTTCTTTTTTTACTATATTTTCTTGTAACTTTTACTTTCACTTTCATTTTTACGTTTTCCTCTGTAAATGCATTAGTCAATGTATTTGAGTGAATTTCTTCAAAATCATGACATTATCTTACTTCCATTTCTTTCGTTCTCTTGCTTGGGAACAACATCGACGCCATCTAACAGAGCAATTTATCCTTTTAACTGGTTTGTTTCGACATTCCTGTACAAACTGCGAAAACTTTATCCAAAATTAGAAACAAAAGTCAAGAGGGAACAAAACAGCAAAGAATGAATACTACTACTACTGCTACTGCTACCAATAAATAATAATAATAATAATAATATTTGCCACCGGTATGATATCTGACACAAAGTCCTGGATACTATGATACACTACATTCTACTAAGGAATATCAAACAGAATTATTTGGTTGGTGTATAATTATCAGGCGTTTTTAAACAATATTTATTATGCAAAAAGAAACATAATAATTTGACAGTAACATTTTTAAATACTTATTATGGAGCGTATGATTATCGAAACACATTTTTATAACTTGAAAATAAATAATTTTTTGTTAAGAAAGTAAATAAACAGCAATATTTATTAACCAATAACTCGTTTACAAAAAACAAAAACAAAAAAAACGCCTGATAATCATGCACCAACACACTGTAATATAATGCTGGTAGGTAACATGATATCTATATTGAGTTTCGTATATTCGTACATTACAGAACCATCCAACTCCTCTAGCAGACGCCTGCTCAGGCATATTTGTGTTTGTTCAATACCTACCTTTTGTTTATACTGCAATTATGCTGGCGGTTCTTAGTGACAGTTTCTGGAAGAGGGCGCCTTATCTAGCGTTTAAACAAGGCCAGTACGCTCACACGCTCGGTCACAACTGACTTACGACTTCGTGCTAGCTCAATCAGCTCCCAAAGACTTACGTCTATCCAATGTAACTTTACAACGCATCGGTAAATATGAAATATAGTTTTTCAGGCACTTTCCAAATGTAGCATACGGTGGGATCGCATTTACGAGCAGATAACAACTCGACCATGGCGAGAATCGAAACCGGGAAGGTGAATGGCTTAACCATTCGGCAACGTGTTCAAGAATAATAATAATAACATTGTGAGATATTATTCATCATGACGGTCGTCTTCGAGTATAGAATCCAGAGGTTAGCAGTGAATATTTCGAAGACAGTAGGAAAGCGTTGTTCAGGTTAGCAGTGGATATTTTGGTAAAAGTAGCAGAGCGTAGTTCTTCCTTCTGATTCTCTTCGCCTGAGAAGGTGGCACTGGACATTCGGATAGAGTAAACAAAAATGGCCGCCTTTATACACGACGAATTGAATGTTCTACGTCTTCTGATTGGTTAACCTTCTATTAGTGGAATATAAAGGGAGTTGTCATTTTGACTGGCTCACTAGTTACATGATATACACAAAAAACTGTAACATGAGATCCTCACAATGTTATTATTATTCAAAAGCTATCAAATTACAAAGAACTTGAAATGAAAATCTAAAAAAATGTTGCCGGTGAGGTTATCAATAATTCCAATTGTACTTGGGGCCCTCGGATTGATTGGAAAAGTGTTGTAATGAAATGTCCCACACTCCCTATCGCCTATGTGAACTGACTATATCGGTGGCAATATATAGTGAGCACAGGATATACCCGAGGCTTGCTTCCGGAATTACTAGCCTGCCAACCGATTCCTTGTCTTTCAGTAGTGTGTTCTCTTTTACAATAAACCTCTCTTCTTTCATCTAAGCTCTTGTTGCTGTTAAATCGAGTACCACCTTTGTCTGTTTGTAACCTCTTTAAGGGTACAACAAAAAGTTTCCGATAGACTCATTAAAGGGATTCCTGGTAATCTATGCCTTAAAAAAATACAAAACATTGTACTCACGGGTATATCTCACACATTACGAAGAGCTTTATATACGTAAAATGTGTGTGATCTGTTTTTCTGACATTAGGTCGCTGTTTGGGACCCAGAAGGAAATGTGTATAAAATAGAAATCAAAGAAAATAATAATAATAATAATAATAATAATCGCTTCATGGCCAATACTCTGCCCGTACCAAACAAGCTGACGTAGACAAAACCCGTACCCATCAGTGGCTACGTAGTGCAGGGTTGAAAGCGGAAACTGAAGGTTTTATCCTTGCTGCGCAGGACCAATGCTTGCTAACTAGGAATTATCAAGCACATATACTAAAATATTGTGTCAGGCCAAAATGCAGATTCTGTGATAAATGTCCAGAAACGATTGATCATCTTGTATCAGGTTGTACGGTGTTGAATATAAAACCCGACATGACAGAGTAGGCCAATATCTGCACTGGAAAATCTGCAACTTCTACGGGAAGGAAACTGAAAGAAACTGGTATGATCACCACCCAGACCCGGTTACGGAGATAGGACCTGTTATAATTCTATGGGACTTCACAATACACACTGACAGAACAATCAAAGCCAACCGGCCAGATATTGTTATTAAAGACCCCAAACAAAAACGGTGCCTCCTTATTGATATGGCAGTTCCTGCTGACTGCAATGTATCTTTGAAGATATTCAAAAAGTTGTCAAAGTACAAGGACCTTGAAATAGAAATCTCTAAAATGTGGCATATGGGAACATCAACAATACCTGTTGTAGTTGGAACCCTAGGGCTGGTTGGAAAAGATTGCAGTAGACTAATTGAAGGGATTACTGGAAGTCCATGCCTTAAGGAAATACAAAAAATTGTTCTGACAAGTACAGCCCACACCTTACGAAGGGCTTTATCTATGTAATTTTTTTTTTTTTTTGTCAGTGGAAAGTGTCATGACGCCATTTCTAACCTTCGGTCCCTGGGCGGGACCCGGAAAGAAATGTGTAAACGCCAGAAATCAAAGAAAATAAAAATAATAATAATAATAATGGTAATAATAATAATACAAGCTAAATTATAATCTAATTTGTAGTTCCTTCTTGACTGCTCGCTACATCGGCTGAGCTTCCAATCTTGGGTCCGATTCCATGTGTATATATACAGACGATGCCACGGTTGTATGGTGCCACGTCCAAAAATCGAGAAGACCAGATTATGGAAGCTGGTTTCTTCGTTAATTGAGCGCGGACAACACAATGGCTTATAATATTAAATACCTAAAAAGACAAGCTAATAACGTGTCGTCCTCACTTAACAAACCTTAAAGTTGCTTGTTTCAAAATCAGAACATGTAGGCTAATAAAGCTGAGATGAAAATCTTCATTAAATACTTTTACCATTCAGGATGTATCTGCATCCGGTCGTGAGTCTCCACATCTTTCTTCTGAAACCCATAGTTCCAAATAACGACATGCATTAAATTGGTCCGATACACTGGTCGTTTTTGCTTTCGAATTTGTATTCGAAAATAAAAACGACCAGTGTAGTGCACCAATTTAATTGTCCATTACAAGACAACGTCTTTTGTCATAAACCGATAATCTATATTGGAAACCTGAGAACAACCTTTTCCCGAAGCAAAATACTTAAGTAATATGATTGCCATAAAAAAAAACATCTTGTCATCCACAAATAAATTGCCTCTCCCCATTAGGAAAATTCCGGAAGATAACACAATTATTCTAAAGAAATCTGTCTACCAACGGCGATTAAATTTATCGCGTCTCTTTATATAAAACAATTCAAGCCAATACTCAGCGTTGATTTTTTTTTAACAATAGTTCAAATGCTGCTATGACTTTATGTTGGCGTGTCTTCGTTAGGTATTCAAACAATTTCACAGCCACAACCTCACACATAGCCTAAGATTATTACTACTACACATTACACCTTAGAACACAAACATCAGCAGCAAAAACAAACTCCTTGAAAAAGGCTAAGGAATTGGGCGAAAGAGTTTGGGATAATAATCATTGTGTTATAACATAAGGGTAGGTTGTTTTGAGGTTGGATTGAAACTCTTAATCGATTGTTTTCTTAAGAATGACGGGGCCACAGGTAGGGAAAAAACAAACAAACAAAATACGAGTAATGACTAGTGAGGCCACTACCTCAAAAATCACAGCACAGCAGAACAAAGGGAGCGTCTTCATAAGTCACTGAATGACGATAGTAAAGCGAGTTTCGCCAACTGCTGACTCCAGGTTGCTAGTCGCTTTTGTTGACATGAGTCAGTTGACAAAGACCTGGATCTGGACAACTTGCAGAGAGGCCTGTATCTGGACATGTCAATCTGTTCTGCCGCTATCGGGGAAAACCCGGATATGATGATCTTCAGCAGACATGTCCGCGCGCGACTCAGGCCTCCTTTGCGTCTGTACTGGCACGCGTTCGCAACACAGTACGGACAGTTTCGGCACACACTTAGTCCTTCCAAAACGAAAACTCTAAGAACGTTAGGAAAACTTAAAAAAAAAAATTATTTATACTCTTTACATTGTCCGGACTGTTGCCCTCATCTTATTGTCGTATTCACAACGTTTCAACCGTTGCACGCTCCGATCTTCTTCAGGTGATATATGTTTGAATTTCGAACCGAGCCCTTTATTTAGTCTTCTTGACAATTTGTCCCCATGTGGCCTAGTTGATAAAAGCGTTGTTTGAGTAATTCAAAAACTGATTTGATCCAAAGAGTTGTGAGTTCAATATCTCGCCACAGTAGAGGGAACAAAATCTTGGAGAGTTGAGTTACTAAAGGGTTAAAATTGAGATATTCAAAAAGGCATGGCACGTGGAATTAAACCAATATACTCCTGTGGACTAAATAAAGGGTACGGTTCAAAATTCCGAGAGATGCCTGCTGAAGAAGGCCGGAGCGTACAACGGCCGAAACATCGTGAATATGGCAATAAAGATGAGGGCAAGTGTAAATAATTACAAGACGTAATCTCAGAACTGTAGATAGACGTTTTTACTTGTCTGTTATATACAATCAAGGATGTTTCCTGCATATACAATATTTTCTTATATGTAACTTGCTATCTTAGGAACAATAGTGGGTCGTTTTCCGTTTGATTGTTTACTGCGTTTTATTCAGAATTTGTGATACAGGTAGTAACATTGACTCTGGGGTGAAACGGGAAAAAATGGGTGGGGGTGACGTCGAACATTGCTCAGAATCCTCAAGAAAATCACAGGCAATGTGAACGGCCTTGGGGTCTGCAAAGCGACATCTGTAGTTCCCCTATTCACCTGTCTATCTCTGCAAGTCGCCCTAGCTGACGGCATTGCCAAGTCTGACTTTTTATATCCTGTGTCAAACTGAAAGTTCTCGCCACAACGAAAGAGAAATGATCCTTCTAAAATCTAGCCGAGTAACAATACAGTAATTCTTTTCTTTATAACCCGGTAAAATTGTTTTCTCAAATACCTGACACTCACTGTACTTGTTCATTAATTTAAAAAAAAGGAAATATTTTGAAAGTAAAATTATGATAAAAAATATCAGGACTGTTGCTATGGTAACTGTGTCAAAGTACGAAAAGTGAAACCCCTTTATACTGATTTATATTGAACTCTGTTGCGCATAGACACTAAGTTATAACGTTCTCGACCACTTTCCTTGTTCAAAGCAGTACTCGGAAAGAAAGTGTGTAGAATGTGGTCATCTCTTCACACAACAGATGTTCATGTGACCATGTATTTTGCAGCAGTTTTTGGCCAAGCACGAAGTTCCTCCGACAACCAGCATATGTCTCCCAGATCTCGCGGTTTGCGAATTGTTTCTCTACAAAAATCAAATCTCATTTGAAAGGAACAAGATTTCAAGAAAATCAAGAGTATGCGACGATATAACTACTCACTATCCCAAAACAAGTGTTCCAGGAAACCTTCCATCAACGCAAAGGATGCTGGACAAAGTGTGTGGCTTCAGGAATGGACTACTTCGAAGGAGATTAAATGCCGAATTGATATGTGTTGTAGTTTATTTTTTTTTACCGTCAGTCCCGGTATTATTTAAATCAGACCTAATATGTATGTACATACATACATACATACATATATATTTAACTTTTGCAACCTCAAAAATCAAATCTCAATTGAAAGGAACAATATTTCAAGATGTCGAGGAAAAGTAAAAGAATGCTACGCTGTAGCTGCTCGCTATCTCAAAAAGGAGCTTCAGGAATGCGTTCCTCAATAGAAATAATGCTGGATAAAATATGCTGCTTTAGAAGGGGACTACTTCGAAGGGGATTAAGTGTTGAATTGATATGTGTTGTAGTTTTCTTTTTATCGCACTAGTGGAGTTACTTTTTAATAAGACCTCCTACATACATACATACATACAAGCATACGTTTAGCTGGCCACTCAGATTCATGGAAACCCGTCTATTACGGCGGCTAGCCAATCCCTATTGCAGACGCTTGTTCAGGCACATTTGTGTTTATTCAAGAGCCCACCTGGGGTTTATACTGCAACAATGCTGAGGAAACCTTAGTTAGAGTTTCTAGCCAGTACACTCAAGCCCTCGGCCACGATGACTTCGTGCTATCACAGCTATCGACGGCACTCAAGGGTTCCGTCTACCCAATTTTACTCACAAGGCTTGAGTCAACCCGTGGTATGGTTTTTCACTTTCCAAAGGTGCCACACGCTGGGATCGAACCCTCCAGTCCGATAACATCAAGACATCTCCTTCGTGACAAATCGATCATGGTGAGATTCGAACCCGGGTCTCATCGTCAGAATGCGAAAGTTACAACCATTCGGTATCTAGCCACCCCCCCACGAGGGTTGCATGTGGCACAAGGCCGAGTTTATAGTAGGTTTCCCGAGCCCGTAGGCTCAGCCAAAAAATGCCTGTATAACCCGTATAAACGAGATCGGGTTGGTCATTCTCCCCGAACGAGATTCTGCCCTTCGGCGGAACCTCGTCCAGGTTCCTTTCTGCTCAAAAGCAGAGAGTTCGACCGTCAAGTCGAGAAGCTTGATTCGAAAGTTACAACCATTCGGCCACATACATACATACATACATACAAAAATACAAATATAACTTTTGCAACTACAAAAATCAAATCCCAGGCAAAAGGAATTAAGACGTCGATGAAAAAGAAGCGGCAGGAAATTATTATTCAAAATACTGGATAAAGTGTGTGGCTTCAGAAGGGGACTATTTCGAAGGAGATTAAATATTGAATTGATATGTGTTGTAGTTTTCTTTTTATTTCACCAGTCGAGTTACAGACCCCGTACATATATACATATATACATACATATTTAACTTCTTCAACTTCAAAAATAAAATCCCACTCGAAAGGAACAAGATTTTAAGATGTCGACGAAATCAGCTGTCCCGTATCGCAAGAAGCAGTTCCAGGAATGCTTCCATCAATAGAAACGACACTGGATAAAGTGTGTGGCTTTAGAAGATGGCTACTTCGAAGGAGATTAAATATGAAGTGATATGTATTCTTTATATTATTTTTATTTGCAGTTCCAGTCCCGATACTTTTTGATCAGCCCACGGTCTTTTATTTGTTGGAATCGTATTCTCGGATGGTAGTTTCCCCACCCCCGCGTAACTGAAATGGGAGAAACAATAAAGAAAAGACAATTTTGTGCAATGACATGGTCTTTATTAATTACAACTTGGCCTTTTTGCAAAAGTATGACAAATATATTTGAACAAATAAGTTTTTGATATGTTTTTCTTAGATTAAAAGCGACAGTTGTATCTAGAAGTCTCCTCCTGATAATCTATTTGTCTTTTGAACTTAATTTATTTGTTTGGTCATGTCTAGGTCTGTTCAATTATATTCAAGTATCTATCTATCTATCTATCTATCTATCTATCTATCTATCTATCTATCTATCCCAGCCTGTTCATATCTATCGATTTAACCATCACAGTCAGTTCATATCTATCTATCTATCTATAAATTCTGAGACAAAAATAGTTCTGTCAGCTAAATTATCTTTGTGGTCAGTTAAATATTCGACTCTTTTATAATAATAAGGAAGACCGCTAGAAGGTAATGTCAACGTTAATATAAATTAACTGTTACCTTATAAGGAAACATTCGGCACTTATTAATCGAGCAGCCATTGCAACCGTCGTTTGAAATTTACCAATTATTTCTATTAAGACAATTTTTTCAGAAAAATAGATTTATTAAGTCCAGTAACTGTCATTGCTCTTTCCAGTATTGATGGGGGTTTCCTTCCTAACCTTTTGTTTGAAGTAGTGTGAAACATCAACATATTGATTATATTATTCTTTTCGCTTCGAGATGTTTTAATCATTTCGACCCAAACAAGGCGAAAATGCCACTAAGACAGAAAGGATTACTGGGAATGAAAGAGAATGAGATTTTAGAAGGAACCTTAAACCCAATCCTAAATAGGGCTACTACTTTTCAGTAAAGTGGAAAGGGATGTGAACCGGATGAGAGGGGAACATATCTAATCGTTGAATTATCTATTTTAATTGTTACTGCTGTTGAAAGTCCTCAAGCACTTTTTGGTATAGTTCTTTGTTTGGGATTCTGTTGTTTCCTAGGTTTTTAAAATAATGGTCCTTTCTATGACCTATACACATTTCATTCGCTCCAAGCAATTTTAATCATTGATGTGAAAAAGCCATTGTATAATATTGACTTCTTCAGACATTTCTGAACGGGTTAAGTGTTATGCGTTAAAATCCATGACAACCTACACTTAGCGAGTATATTTTTAAAAAAAATCAAGACTCAAGGTTTTCGGGTAATGTTTTAGATTGCTCGCATCTAGAGGTGTGGGACAAATTTTCGCATGTCGCAGACTATTCGATGACCAATTTCCATGTCTCCTTTACTAATTTTTTAACTGATCCATATACGATGAAGTATTATTCTTAAGATTACAAGGTTCCACAGATATATTTACGGTAGATTTCTCACCTTACCGAGAGATTACAAACCGTTACTAACAATATTTGGATCAAAGAAAGGTCTACCTGTCTACACTAAAAAAAGACCGCAAGAAGGTAATTTTAAGGTTAATATAAATTAACTGTTACCTTATAAGGAAACATTCGGCACTTATTAATCGAGCAGCCAATGCAACCGTCGTTTGAAATTTACCAATTATTTCTATTAAGACTATTATTTCACAAAAATAGATTTATTAAGCTCAGAACGATATCAGTAAGATCAACACAAATGCAAAACGATGTACACCTGTGTTTTATATACACCCATGTCATATAGATTATGCAAGTGCGTTTGATAAAGTACGTCACAAAGCAATGAGATAATGTTCTGAACCGTTGTATCTTAGAAATGATTAAAAGTATCTTACTGGAATTCTCCGAGGTTTGGAACTCTTGGACTCTACTTTGAATAATAAGAATGTATAATTACTCCCCAAGCATAATCGTGATGGAATCGATCATAAAAGAAAATGATATATTCATCATTACTTAATCATAGCTAAAGGACGGAAGCTTCTGAAGGATTGAAATAAAGTTCAAATATATATATATATATATATATATATATATATATTTGAAAATATTTTTAAAGGTACAAAATTTAATTACAGAAATTAATGTGTGTAGCTTAATTTTACATGATATTTTAAAAACGAAGCAACCGGTTTCGCTCCTGCTCTTCAGGCCTCTACGGGAGATTTAAATTTGTATTATAACAACAGGAAAATGTGTATTACACGAAATAATAATACAAGATATGGAAGGTGTTAGTATGACTGTCAGTCTGGTTTGGAGTGAACTACTATCGGCTCGACTCGATTCATCCCTCTTTCTTGAGAGGCGTAGTATACATAGTGTTAGGAAGAGTTCATTCTGTAGTTATAGGTAAGGACCCTTGACACACACCTCCCAAGCTTTTACCTCGCAGGGGTCTTTAATATTTTTCCTCTTCGGATTAATCATCAAAAGCACTGTAAATTTTCTTTTTCTGCTTCATTTCCGCGGTTCTGAAATTGCTTGAGGCCTTTGCATATTGAATGTGTCAAATATTGTGTCCATTACTTCCTCTTCCTCCTAAGGTAGACCGTTAGAATCCTCTAACAGCCTCTTTCTGATCTAAGTGCCTTTTATGCGAGAACTTCGGACCCTGAATTATGTAAATCACGTTTCCGATTCGTTTCTCTATTGCACCTTACTCCCAATAGGATTTGTTGTTTTTGAACATTTTAAAATACTTTCTCCCCTGGGCCAAATTTTCTTTTTGGTACAAACGACATAGGTGATTGCTTTGTCTGTTTTGGCAGTAATTTGTCGAATACCGATCTAATTTTTCGGGAGAACATCGCTTCCGCCGGCGATAATACCAATAGCGTAGTACTGTTCGGTGTAAGTCTATACACTTGCAAGAATTGTTGTAAAGCCTTTTCTATTGGTACGTCATAAGCTTTCCTTAGTGCTCTTTTTTAATGTATCTGCAAACCTCTCCGCTTGCCCGTTTGATCTTGGGTGATATGGCCGAGATTTGATGTGTTTCACCTGAAACGTTTCACAAAATTCTTGTAAATTGTGTCCCATTATCGGTGACTAAACAATCAGCCACTCCGAAACGAGCAAACAGCTCGTGAAAGCAATTTATTGTCGTCTCAGAAGTAGGTTTTCTACAACGAAATACTTCTAGACATTTGCTATAACTGTCTACTACAATCAAGTAGAAGAAACCCTCTAATGGACCTGCGAAATTTACATGGATTCTCGACCACGGTCGATCTGTCTTAGGCCATGGCTTATGAGTGATCGGAGGTGCCTTGGCTGCTAAGGAACAGCCATTGCATTTGGTCACCATATGTATAATATCTTGATCCATGTTTGACCAGTACACGTAACTTCGCATTAAGGATTTCATCCTGTGCTTTCCTGGGTGGCCCATGTGAAAATCCTTGAGGATTCGCCTTTGTAGCGTTTTCGGGGTTACTACTCTTTCATTATATAGCAGAACATTATTACATAACGGAAAACTGTCTGATATATGCTTATCTTTTCCTGCAATTTTTGTTTTCGTTTCCTTTATAAATTCGTCATTCGCTGCTTCGTTTCTTATTTTCTGTAATGTGACGGGGAGGTTTCGAATTGTACTACATAATGATGTTCTAATATCTTCCTCATATCGTAGAGCTGCAATTACGGAATCTTCTAATGGCTCCGTTTTCTTTGGTATTAGTCTCGAAAGACCGTTTGCATTCCCGATTTTGTTTGATGGAAGATACTCCAATTTGAAATTACAATTTAATAAAATCGTGCCCCATCTTAGTAATCTATTAGCAGTGTAGACAGGTAGACCTTTCTTTGATCCAAGTAACGGTTTGTGATCTGTCGGTAAGGTGAAAAATCTACCGTAAATATATTTGTGGAACCTTGTAATCGCAAAAATAATCCTCGGCGCTTCTTTTTCGATTTGCGAGTAATTTTATTCGGTTGGTAGTAACGTTCTTGACGCACGCGCGATGGATATTAGTGTCCCATCCGGCATTTTATGAAGTATACATGCCCCAACACCATAGGCACTCGCGTCACTCGTGACTATTATTTCCAATTTTGGATCATAATGCGCTAAAAATAAATCTGCTGTTAGAGACTTAATGATTTTGTCGAAAGTTTTCTGACATTAATATGACCATTCCCAAGCTGTTTCCTTCTTCAACAGTTCGTTTAGGAGTACGCGTAATTTATGCATGTTAGGAATAAATTCTTGATAATAATTTACTAAGCCCAAGAAGCTTTGTAACTCGGCTAAATTTTTTGGAGTCGGCATTTTTTTTATTGCCGTGGCTCTTTCTGGGTCTGGTCTTCTTCCTTCTTCGTTAATATTATGGCCCAGATATTTTATCTCCTTCATAAAGAAGTCACATTTATTTTCCTTTACCTTAAAACCGTAATTTGTATCTGCCTGAAAACCGCTTGAACGTGTCCCTAGTGTTGATCAATATTTTTATCAGGATGTCATCAAGGTATGCGATCGTGAAATCCAGTCCGCCTAGCATAGTGTCCATTATTTGCTCAAATATCGCCGGTGCGACTTTGATCCCGAATGGTAATTTCTGGAACTTATATAATCCTTTATGTTTGTTTATGCACAACAAACTCGAGCTTTCCTCATCTACTGGTACTTGAAGGTATTCTTCGCTCAAGTCTATCTTTGAGAAAAATTTTCCTCCGTTCAACTTTGTGAAAACTTCCTCTGGACTAGGGAGAGGATAGCGATAATCCTTAATCGCTGCATTCAATCCCGTCGAGAAATCAGCGCATACTCGTATCTCACCCGATTTCTTTTTCATGTAAACCGTAGGTGCGGCCCATTGACTATATTCCACCTTTGTCAATATACTGGTTTTCACGAGTCTATCCAACACTTCGTCTATCTTTTCTAATGATGCGAAAGGTACATTTCTTTTCTTCTTGAAAATGGGTTGTACATTTTTCTTTTAGTTCGATTTTGGCCGTCATTTTTTACACCTCTCGAGACCGGCTGAAAATACGTCGGGGAAACTCTCCTTTAATTTCTCCTTCAATTTCTCTGCCTCGGTCGATAACCTTTCCACTTTTTGGCAGAAAGTATTTATCGGCAAATCCCAGAGGTCAAATTTCTGCATCCAGTTCAGTTCCAAATAAATTTTCCGTATTTTTTAGAACATACATCTTTAATTTCTTGGTCATCCCGTTGAACGTCACATTTGTGATAATCTTTTCCACAAATTTGATTTTTCTTCCTGTTACCGACATGGCTATTTTATCTGTTCTCAACATGGCCGGTTTGTTTAATTTCTTCTACGTCTGTAAGTTAATAATGGTTAAATCTGATCCGGAATCTAATTGTAATCTGATTTTTTTGTTTAACATTTCTACTTGTACGTATTTTCGTATATTTACCCCGTTCGCTTGATCAGTTCTAGTGACTCTTAGTCAGCTTTTGTTTACTTTCTTTGTTCTACAGTGCGAACTTTTATGCCCCAATTTATTGCACGACAGACAAGTCTTATGGACAATTTTTGTACCAATGTAAAGTCCCACAGCGATAACATGGATTGGTGGTGCTTTCCTCTGCGGTTTCATTTGACTTTTGTAGTAAAATAATTGGTTTGGTTTGTTTTTGAGGAGGGAGAAACACGTGTTTGTCGTCGTACATTTCGTATGTGAGCGATGCCAGTCTCTTCGATATGTTTCGAGTCCTTTTTTACTCTGAAATTCCTCAGCCAATTTTTGTAGCGTCAGTTTTGGTTCACTCTCAAGTTTTGTTAAAATACTCCGTCTGATCTCCGCATCTTTAGACGAAACCAGGCCTTGGACGAATATCAAACTTTTAAAATTGTCAGGACTGTGTTCAGATAACTTAAAGTCATCGCAGTGTTTGTTTACTACGGAAACGAATGTTATATAGTCTTCACTATCCTTTTTTGTTAAATTTAAACAGTTCCACCTTTTGTGGAATAGTGAAGTGTTCGAACTAAATAATTCCGTTAAAAGTTTCACGGCTTCCTGAAAGTCAACTCATTCGTTTTCCTCGGTAGGATGTAGTCTACGAATTTAGTGTATTTGCTTGACCCTAGTTTCCTCAGTAATAGACGTACTTTTTTCGCATCTGACCAATTCCCGCAATCAAACTCATAAGAATCTTCATATCTTCTGAAGTAAGCCGCGAAGGTTTTGTCTTCGTCCGGTGCATAAGTGAAGTCTTTGATTGAACTCCATATAGCATTTTGTGAGAATGCCGCTTCATTTTCAGAATTTTGTCCTTTATTTGTTACTGCCCGTAGTAGTAATTCTTGTAGTTCGAGTTGTCTTTCTTCTTTTTTTCTGTTGAATTTCTAATTGTTTTTCTTCAAGCCTAGCCTGTATTCGTCCCTCTCTCTTGAGAGCGTAGTATACATAGTATTAGAAATAGTCCATTCTGTAGTTATAGAGTAAGGACCCATGACATACACACACACACACACACACACACACACACACACACACACACACACACACACACATATATATATATATATATATATATATAGATAGATATATAGTATTCGTCATTTATCTATCTAAATCAGCATGAATATACATATACATACATACATACCTATATATATATATATATATATATATATATATATATATATATATACATGCATGCATGTAAATGTTCTCTTTCTATTTCTCTTCCTCTATCTATATATTTGTCCATCTGTCTATATAAGTAAAAAAAACTCTATATATCGCTGACTGTTTATTCATATTTATCTCAGTCTTGTCATGTTTCTTTCTTTCTTTCTTTCTGTGTATCTATCTATCTATCTATCTATCTTTCTATCTCAGTCTATCTCAGTCTTTTCATTATCTATCTATCTATCTATCTATCTATCTATCTATCTATCTATCTATCTATCGATCGATCTATCTTAGTCTGCTCATTATCTATCTATCTATCTATCCATCTCTCTATACATTTTCATCTCTGATTCTCTTTTTAAATCTTTCAAATGATTGCAATTTCACGGGCTGCAAAACCTTCTCGACAAATGCACTCACCTCACGTTTCATTCGAATAAATCCAAAACTTCTCCTCCTCTTCAGTTTTTCACGCTGTTAATCGTTCAGCTTTTCTTCTTTATTTTCCTTCTCGTTTCATTTCGTTTACGATTTCCATTTGTTTTTATTTTCTTTCTTTTCATTTATACCTTTTCCCTTGTTTCAGAATAAAATGTCTGCCTTATCTAATTCTCCTTCCGTTCTATTATTACCGCCATCTTTCTTTGGTTTCCACATGCTTGCCACTATTTATTAATATTTTATAGATATTCGTTTTTTTTCCTTTTCATTTCATTCATTCGTTCTTACACGACACATTCTTTCTGGGTTTCTTTTTTTTTCATTCATTTACGTTTTTTGTTATTTTATTTTTCATTCATTTATGCTTCTCTTGCTTAGCTTATTCCATTTTCAGCCAAGCCGTTTCTCTCAAATCAATACAAACAGAATTATTAATACTATTGTTATTGTAATAAAAGCCGTTCGCCTTGATATTAACTGACCGGCATGACGCTATTTGACAATTAATTGTGCGCAACAGAGACTCCTACATCCTCAAAACAATACCTCCTCCTCCTTTTTAATATATACGATACCTTTTTTTTCTTTCCTTGCTTATGCTATGATCCCTTTCTTTCTTTCTTTCTTTCTTTCTTATTCCAGCAGACTTTGTTTATTTCTTCCTTTCTTACTCTAAGAGACTTTCTTTCTTTCTTTCTTTCTTTCTTTCTTTCTTTCTTTCTTTCTTATTCCAGCAGACTTTGTTTATTTCTTCCTTTCTTACTCTAAGAGACTTTCTTTCTTTCTTTCTTTTTCTTATTTCTTTGTTTATTTTTCCTTTCTTTCTTTTTCTTTCTTTCTTTCTTTCTTTTTCTTTCTTTCTTTGTTTTTCCTTTCTTATTCCAGCAGACTTTGTTTATTTCTTCCTTTCTTACTCTAAGAGACTTTTCTTTTCTTTCTTTCTTTCTTTATTTCATTTTTTTTCTTTCTTTCTTTCTTTCTTTCTTTGTTTATTTCTTCCTTCTATTAATTTCTTTCCTTTCTTTCTTTCTTTGTTTTCCTCCATTAATTTCTTCCCTCTCTTTCATAT
>CAHIKZ030004198.1:410000-455000 GCA_903632075.3 Acanthosepion pharaonis
ATCATTGACTGCTGTCTGCCCAACAGTCAACCTGTAGTCCACCGCCATCAGTCACCTGACTCTGGTTTTTAAAATACCTGTCGGAAAACATATTTATAAGACCAGAGTGTCACGCTCGGACCTAGGTGTCGGCAGCTACCATTTTCTTCCTATATGATACCTTGATACTCTTAAGATACTATGAAATATTTATAAATAAACGAGTCAAAACATAACACCTGAAGATTGCGTTTAAACGTGAAACAGACTGTAGACGTTATGGCCTGATGATTGCCTTTAACATGAGTGTTGACTACAATGTTCACTTTTATATTTACATACGCTCTATCTCTGATATTGAGCACTTTATCCCATAAATATAGCATACCGTAAAACTATATATATATATATATATATATAGTTAAGATATAAAAAAATCCGTATGGGTAGTCCCAAGGAGGAGGAAATCTTGAGAGCTCAATGTAAATCCAGAAAAATATATTAAAGAAAAACAGACCACTTTAAGGTACCATTATAATAATTTATTTCACCAGAGCCCTTTTAAAGGACGCCGGGTCATCAGATATTTCGTTTCGACTTTTGGAAGTGCTATCTGATGATCCGGCGTCCTTTAAAAGGTCTCTGGTGAAATAAATTATTATAATGTAACCTTCAAAGTGGTCTGTTTTTTCTTAATATATATATATATATATATATATATATATATATATATATATATATATATATATACCGCTGTTCATCTCGAGGTTCTCGACTAAATCCAAAGATGGATATGCAATGTGCTAGATCCTGACCTGGCATCTCGTCTCCAATCACTTTCTCACAGTGTGGCTTCCCTCTGTCTTTTCTATAAATCTTTTCATGGCAACTGCTCTGACAAGGTACTTTCACTGGTACCCCCCAACTGCATGAATTTAAGCGTGCTACTTGCTTGGCATCTCGGTCCCACCCTTTCATATTACATTTTACATTTTTCTAAAGGAAATATTACCAGAAATACATTTTTGGAAAAAATACATTACCAGAAATAGATTTTTGAAAAAAATATTACCAGCAATATTTTTTTAGAAAAAAATATTATCAGAAATACCTTTTTGGAAGAAAATATTACCAGCAATACGTTTTTGGAAAAAAAATATTACCAGAAATGGATTTTTAGAAAAAAATATTACCAGCAATACATTTTTGGAAAAAAATATTACCAGCAATACATTTTTGGAAAAAAATATTACCAGCAACACATTTTTGGAAAAAAATATCACCAGAAATAGATTTTTGAAAAAAATATTACCAGCAATAAAAATCTTGTCGGCATTAAGGGTGACATACCGCATAACAAAACAAGACAAACCAAACCAAACCTATGTATAGTGCGACCCCTATTTATTGCGTTGATCATAAAAAAACACTCTATACTTAAGTAGGTACTGTATGATCAATGTAATTTCTGACTAATCAACTGTAAATACGTTTATTTTCTTTTTCTTTTTCGAAGAACAATACTCACAATTGAAAAGCAAGAGGCTATTTTACCGGTCCCGGTGAAATAAACAAACACACTTTTAAGCTTATTTTACCGGTCTCAGTAAAATAGATCCCCCAGGTTATTTTTCGGTAAATATTTATATTATTATGAAGGCGGATAATGTTAAAAATAACAGCTCACAGATTTAACAAAGAAGTTTGTTTATTTTCATCATCTATTATTAAGACAACTGAAAATATTTTCCACCATTAAAACGCAAGTTAAAATCATTTCTTCATTATCAATTATTAAAAGAAATATTGACATCTCTGCATATTTTACACATTTCGGGCATAACAGTCTCTGCAAATCCCAAACTCACCCTTGGGCATGATTCCCTTACCAATGTACTTCAGATGCATACATTGGAGACTACAGTCACAGACCACGGAATCCATGTGGTTCAAGGCCTGCCGACACAGCTCACAATACCATTGCGCTGACGATTTCACGGCTCCATAAATATTGCACATATTTCTCAAGGCTCCATAAATATTGCACACATTTCCAACTCTCTGGATCAAAATATCTGCGGATATCCTGGATTGACACATTTTCATCTAGACACGCTGTTGGTATTGCAAAAGGATTTTGTTCTACTGTTTCTTCAGAATCAAGTTCATAGCAGTAATGACATCTTTATCACTGACAAAAGTACCAGATGTTTGATATTCATTAATTAATTAATTAATTAATAATAATAATAATAATATTCATTAATTAATAATAATAATAATAATAATATATAATATATATATATATATATATATATATATATATATATATTTAGTTTATGCAACCTTAGGTAATCCGTATGGGTAGACCTGAGGAGGATGATATCCAGAGAGCTCAATGTAAAAATTCAAGAGCAGATATGTTTGAATAAAAGACAGACTACGTTAAGATTCCATGTAATAAGCTATTTCACCATAACCCCTTTAACAGGGTTCTGAATCATCAGACTTATTTCAGCTTTTGGAAGTAAAGTCTGATGATCCAGAACCCTGTTAAAGTTATGGTGAAATAGCTTATACATGGAATCTTAACGTGGTCTATCTTTTATTTAATATATATATATATATATATATATATATATATATATATATATATATATATATATAGAGAGAGAGAGAGAGAGAGAGTGAGAGAAAGAGAGAGAGAAAGAGAGAGAGGGGGGTGATGAATAAATGTTCGTTTAAGTTACGCAAAAAAGAAAACACTGACATCTCATTTTGAAATATATATTTACCAAAACTACACCCAAAATATCTTGAAATACACTTGTACATTTAGTCTATAAAATCGCTGTTGGCGTAAATTACGGCCTTCAGACGTCTACAAACTGTCCTGCGTCTCTTTTGGATGATCTTGTTTAAGTTGCTGAATGCTGCCATAATCCTTGACTTCAATTCATCTTTGGCGTTATGGGGAGTTTTGTTGGTCACGCGCTCAGCTGGGCCACACACATAATAATCAAAGGGGGTTGCAGTCTGTGGTGTTAGGTGGCCAGATATAAGAAGTTATTTGGCCACAGAAATTGTCTGACAGCCATGGATACTCCTACTTGATTTTAGTATTGTGCTGAGTTTTTTTTGCCTGACATAGGGTCTTCTAGTTGTCACGGTGGAGTAATAGATAGCGGCTTGGATTGAGGAATCGGAGAGCCGAGTTCGAATTCCAGTCGAATCCATGACATTCACTTACGTGCTAACATCCTTGGGAAAGATGTGAATCCTCTTTCTTCTTCCTCCAGCTATGAGTAAATAGCAGGACAGACTGGGTTCTATAGCCTTGGATGGCAACTGGTCTAGGAGAAGGAAAACTCTGAATTCAAACCTGCTCTTAGAGGAGGGTGAATGGAGTCTCTCTGAGCCTTGGTTGGCAATCCATTTAGTGATGGTGTCACGATAAAAACACGCTTGATAGCCCTAGCGAAGCATCAAGAATTCAGTTATTTGACAAGATTATGAACTACACCAATCAAAGTATTGGTGAGTTCAATATCGGCTGAGGCCGCAAGATGATGATGAGATGATGTTGTCACCCTCTTGATCCAGGGCAGTACTTCCTCTTCAAGATGTAGTTCTTCCTGTCTGAGGCTCTGTGGGAAGATGAATGGAGACATAACGTCCATCACTATTGATTCCTCTATACCCCTTCGTAATTGACATTAGACTAATCCAGCTCTTTCCGAATCCTCTGCAAAGTCCTCAGAATGGCACCCAAAATCTCTGACATGTTCGTGTTGGAGCTTTTGGCGCGAATGTCAAGCAGTACAGCCTGTTATTACCAGATTTCTGACGGTGTGAATTGCATCATAGTGCTTCTTTTCTCGGAGACGATACCCAACTATCCCTACTGTATTGTGCAGTCGACGAAATCAAAAAACAAACAAAGCGCATGCGCGAAATTAAAAAAAAAAGTAAAAAGGCGACAATTTACCCATCGCACCCTACGTATATGCGTGTGTGCATATATGCATACATACATATATATATATATGTGTGTGTGTGTATATGTATAAATATATATATATATATACATATATATATATATATATATATATATATACACACACAGGGTGTCCATAGAGTTCGTATGCACTTTAAAAAATTTATAACTTTATTTGTATTTGCGATAGAAATAATCTGTAAAAAATGTTATAAAGTTTAATGTACCTAGTTTTAAGTACCAGTAATTGAATAATTCTTTACCACAAAATTTGCAACAACTTTTAGATAAGTAAAAAAAATATTTTCTTTTTTCCAGAATCAATTTGATTCATGGCTGAAGATAAAGTAAACTGTGTTCTTTGTTTGGCTGATCTGAAATCTACTATTGCTGTACAAAGAAAGTTTAGAATTGAAAACAATAAAGAACCACCTCATAGGAACACTATTGCTAAATGGATGACAAAATTTAAAGAGACAGTCTCCGTCCATGATAAGCCACGGTCTGGAAGGCCATGTATCAGCAACGAAAGTGTTGCATCGATAAACGTAAATAAAATCTAAATAAAACCTTAAACAATATATATTTACTTTTTTGTAATCCTTTTTTACAAAATATTTCTATCGCAAATACAAATAAAGTTATAATTTTTTAAAGTGCATACGAACTTTATGGACACCCTGTACATACATACATACATACATACATACACATACATATATATATATATATATATATATATATATAT
Organism: Acanthosepion pharaonis; assembly: GCA_903632075.3. Lineage (NCBI taxonomy): Eukaryota > Metazoa > Mollusca > Cephalopoda > Sepiida > Sepiidae > Acanthosepion > Acanthosepion pharaonis. The sequence goes on from CAHIKZ030004198.1 coordinate 414,725, forward strand.
ATATATATATATATATATAAAATATATATATGACGTAATAATGTCGTTTTTTAACGTATTTTTAAACGTCAAAAAACGACATTATTACGTCATTATTTTTGCACCAATGAATATATATATATATATATATATATATATATATATATATATATATATATATATATCGGAGAAAGATGAACAGACAAACAGAGATTAACATTAGCTTTTTATATCTTTTTAAATGATCCACTCTCTAATAACACACTGAACTACTTTCTTTTAGTTCTCCTCTTGCTGGTGTATGTGTTAAGGTGTCTGTCTGTGTGTCTACCGTTCGCTGAAACGGAAGACAGCTACTGACAACAGCAAATATAGCCCGCCGAAATCTCCAACACGATACACCATTGCATATCAGCGCTTAACTTGCTACGTGACTTACTTCCCACGTTGATCGATAAGTTGATCAATGCTGAGTGATTGGTATCGTTCAGAATATCTCTACCATCTCAACTTCCGGGTGCAATTTCAATTGTATCGACGTCGCCGAAACCGACCCCGTTATTGTACAAACAACTTGAATCCTGAGAGAAAGGTGTCTTAGATAAGTAGAGTATTTCCTACTCTGAAAACGAAGGTATTCATATGAGATACTCACAACCAAAACATCATATTATAATTCGGCCTGTTCTTTCTTTCCTTCCTTCCTTCCTTCCTTCCTTCCTTCCCTCCTCCCTTAGTTGCCGTATATACTCATGTATAAGACGACCTCATGATTTTCAAATGGAAATTATGTTTTGTGATTGGGAACAACACTGTATTTTTAGAATTTAGTATAACGAGACAATCAATTCTGGTGTCTGAGTGTTTAACCTTAAAACCTAATTTAATCGCATGTTTATATTTGAGTTAAATCCAGTAGTTACAATTTCCATTGTCCGGACTGTTATCCTCATCTTTGTTGTCATACTAGACGACACGTGATCCGTTGACTCACTGACAATTAAGGTTATAAAACATTGACGTTGATTTCAACATTCTATTAAAATGAAAGTTAACTTTATTATGATTCAGTTAAATTATTTCAATTCTTTCGTGTCATCATTGGTCAGGTTTACAATTTTATTTTTAACTTTTTTTTTACTGTTTGTTTACAGCATTTAATAGGAATAAAACTTCCGTTATAAATTTGAACTTTTATTCAGATTAACATAAAAATATTTTTGCTTCCTGCAAAAGAGGAAGTACTGACCTGGATCAAGAGGGTGACAACATCATCTCATCATCATCTTGCGGCCTCAGCCGAGATTGAACTCACCAATACGTTAATTGGTGTAGTTCATAATCTTGTCAAATAGCTGAATTCTTGATGCTTCGCTAGGGCTATCAAGGGTGTTTTTATCGTGACACCATCACTAAATGGATTGCCAACCAAGGCTCAGAGAGACACCATTCACCTTTCTTCTAAGAGCAGGTTCGAATTCAGAGTTTTCCTTCTCCTAGACCAGTTGCTATCCAAGGCTATAGAACCCAGTCTGTCCTGCTATTTACCCATAGCTGGAGGGAGAAGAAAGAGGATTCACACCTTTCCCAAGTGTGTTAGCACGTAATTGAATGTCATGGATTCGACTGGAATTCGAACTCGGCTCTCCGATTCCTCAATTCAAGCCGCTATCCATTACTCCAATAAACTACATCCGCGTCCTGGGTTAGACAATAAACTACATCCAACAGCAAGGCCTCCGATCAGGTTTTGAGAGGCGTGGAACCAGCTCTTATTTGTTGGTGTTACCAGGTCCACCCTGACTCGGGATGGTAGCACCTGTATTATTATTATTAGCATTGCATTAAAAAAAATAAAATAAAATAAAAAAAAATAACTATTACCAGCAATACATTTTTGGAAAAAAAAAATATTACCAACAATAAAAATCTTGTCGGCATTAAATAACCCATAATGGTTGATATGCCGTAAAACAAACTAAACTAAACCAAAACTAAAAATATTTTCACATATGCCATAAAATATTTTTAAAATATTTAAATTTAAAATATTAATACTTAAAATATAAACAATAACTCTACAAAACATTGAACGCAACAGCAAATCGGGATTTCTTTGTGTCTGTCTTTAACTTTAAAATAAAAATACTTACTGTATAAACAACTCGTAAATCATTATGCAGCTCTTAATTGCTGGTGTTCTCAGGTCCACCTTGACCCGGGGTGGTAGCACCTGCAAGGGTCCTGCCTATGGGCAAATAACTGGGGTCAAAACACTATGAAAGTTTAAACATAGGTTTTAATACCAACAATACATTTTTGTAAAAAGTTATTACCGGTAATGAATTTCTGAAGAAAAAATTATTACTAGCAATACATTTTTTTAAAAAAACATATTACCAGCAATATATTTTTGGAAAAAAATACTACCAGCAATAAAAATCTTGTCGGCATTAAATAACCCGTCGTAGTTGATATGCCGAAAACAAACCAAACTAAACCAAAACTAAAAATATTTTTCACATATACCATAAAATACTTTTAAAAATTTGAATTTAAAATATTAATATTTAAGATATAAACAATAACTCTACGAACAATTGAAGTCAACGGCAAAGCGGGATTTCTTTGTGTCTGTCTTTACCTTTAAAATAAAAATACATACTGTATAAACAACTCGTAAATCATTATGCGCAGGAGGTACGCACCACACAAACACGCATGCACGCACGCACGCACGCACGCAATCACAGACTTTTAGTATTATATAGATAGATAGATTCTCAACATTTCGGCCGTTGTACGCTCACGCCTTCTTCAGGTAATATACGTTGGAGCCAAGTATTGAACTCAAAACTCTTTGTGTCAAGTCAGGAGTTTACTTCAACCAACGCTTTTATCCACTGACCACAGGAGAGTTGAACAAAAACTTGGAGAGTTAAGTTACTAAAAGGAAATAGCTTAAAATGAGATATCCAGAATAGGCATGGCATGTGGAACTAGAACAATCTACCGTGGTAAATGAAATAAAGGGTTGAGTTTGAAATTCCAGCGTATATCACCTGAAGAAGGCCGGGACGTACAATTACCGAAACGTCCTGAACTGGACAATAAGGATGAAGACAATAGTCCTAACAATTAAAATAGGGTAAATAGTTACAATACCGCATATCGTTCCTGTTTTTTTTTATTATTTTTTATTTTTATTAATAGATATGTTGCGAAGACAAATCATTTGCCATTACAGAAAGTGCCTACGTTTAATTGTAATCATTGTCTTCATTTTGGGATTTTGTTAGTAAAAAACCTGACTATTTTTATATAACTAGTGTATAATGCGACTGTATTTTCTGAACAATACTATTAGACCCACTGTAGTCAAACAGTGCCGTACTGGGTTCATCCTGGATATATTTTATAGCACTTACAATTATTCTCGCATTCCAACCTCTCTGTCACGGGCGGAATGTGACAAGCTTCTCACTGCTCTATTTCTGCTACTATGAAAAGTGCTCGGACGAACTGCATTCTTTAGGTCCGCCAGGTCTACCCTTCACGGCAAGGACCCGCCATGTCACATACGTTGTAGCAAACCACCCACATTCCATTTGTATTCCATCGGCGAGAATCGGGTTCCACTTGAACAGCTTCTTACACCGAACCACTATTTTGTGGAACAGAAGCCCAAGAGGATGTTTCCCAGATCAATATAATCTTAACCTGTCCAAATCTAGAGTCCCTTCCCCTCCTATCCATATAAAATACCCCTTTATGTAATTCTTTACCACTGGGCCTTGAACTGAGTGAACCTTACTTACTGTAAAACAAAAAAAAAAAAAAAAAAAAACTTCGACGTAGTGTAAGGATTAGGACATGAGTCGCGATAGATCAATTGATTAATGAACCCAGTCCACATTGGGTGATCCTTATTTCCGGCCTTGTGCTACGTCTAATCTTCTTTCTTTTTATTTGCCGTGTCCTTTCGACCAAACGCGGGTAATCGGCGGAAGTGACTATGCCTCACTTAATGGTGTGGTAGTCAGATGGGGAAAAAAAGTCCAAGGAATCGAGGTCGAAAATCGAATTAAACTCTTCGATTATTGCCTGCTGATCGTTTACAACGTTTGTGCACCGACTGTACGAGAATATTGAAAAAAGCAAAGGTTGTTACACGAAGCGGATTCACCGCTTAGGCAGGCAGGCGCGAGCGAGCGAGGTAAGCGCGCGTCGCCGTGTCCACCGAAGGCCCGAGGCTCGTTCGGACCGCCTGGCTGTTGGTGTGGCGTAGGCGATCATGGCTCTCCACTTCCCCCTATCTTTTGTAGCTCTCACTAAGTTTCGTCCCTCTGCCACATACCCAAGACCACGTTCTCTCACCCACTTGCTTAAGCCTGCCAGGTATGCCATGTATTGCTTTCCCTTGTCTCTTTATTCGACCTTTGAGTATTAGATACGCGTCCTGGGTAAGACAATAAACGAGGTCCGACAGCAAGGCCTCTGATCAGGAGGTTTTGAGGAGTGTGGAACCACCTCTTAATTGCTGGTGTTCCCAGGTCCACCCTGACTCTGGGTGGTAGCACCTGTTAGTGTCCCAGCTATGGGCAAATAATTGACCCCCCTACCTGACTCAAAACACTATGAAAGTGTAAAAATAGATTTTAATACCAGAAATACATTTAAAAAAATTAGTATCAACAATAAATATTTGAAAAAAGAAAATATTACCAGAAATAACAATTTTGTCAGCATTAAATAACCCATTGAGATTAGTATACCACAAAACAAAAAAAACAAAAAAACAAACTATACATTTTTGAAAAAAAAGGAAATTTTGTCAGCCTTAAATAACCCATTGTGGTTGATATACCGTAAAACAAAACAAACCAAAGTATTAGATACTCCAGGCCTTCATTTCTCATTACGTGTCCCAGAAACTTCAGCTAGGCTCACTAAATCGGTATTTTATAGCAGATAGATGGTCTTCATTCTTTTTTGTACAAATAAACCCCAGTCAGTATACAGAATATGATAAATAAAAATGGATATAAATAGAGGGGGCAAAATAAGGAACACGACTGAAACATACACGGTATGTTGGAAAAGCAATACCTCAGTGATGTAAATACGTGCGGTCGACGATGAACGTAAACAGGAGAAAAGGAAAAAAAGCATTGTGAATTCTTCATTTATATAAGGTATTTATAGATTTTAAGTGGCGCACATAACGAATGCCATTCTGCTATTCATGTAGTAACAGAAAGAAAGAATCTAGGCTACGAGAGGCAGGCCAAAGGCGCTTACCTGTACGCTAAATTTAGCAAAAGGGACCGTGAGAATATGGGTCTATCAGGTAGGTTACGGTCACCGAAAATGCACTAATTTTATCCCTCCAGAAAAATTTACCTGTGTATAGTGCAATCAGTCACCGAAAATGCATGATTTTTTAACTTACCTTTGTATAGTGCGCTCCCCTAAAAAATAGCAGTATACACGGTTGTTAGTTAACTAGCTCGTACGTTAGACCCTGTCAATACGCCATAAATAATGGACTATTCCGTTTTGAACGCGAGGAAAGACAGAAAAAAGCATACCAGGGACGCTGGTTTCAGTGAGAAAAAGAAAGCAAGAGGAGACGATAACACTCTTCAGTCTTTAATGTCTGCTTCAGTGAAATTGCAAGATCTGTACTCACTTCTTTAAATAAGGACCTGCATTCATATATATCATTGTTATTGCAATGTTTTGTTAAAGTTGTTAAGCTCAATTATTGAACGACGCAACAGAATAATTTCCCCTTGTTTCTTTTAGTTGTAGAACTCGCAAGGAGTTTATACAAGTATTAACTTAAGAATTAAGATTCATCACAAATAGAAAAGCCGTGACTTTTTCATGGGTACTCTTCGCTGTTTTGATCCGGGTGAAGACATTATTCAATTACATATATCATTTCTAATTTCGAGGTGGTGTAATGGTTAACTAGTTGACTGTGTAGTGAGTTTTTGTGCCCCATACTTTCGGCATCCCAGCTACGCTTGGAAAATCGCTATATCATTTTTAATTTTTTTAACGTTCTTTTTCAGCGAAAGAAACAATTTTTTGAATCTCATGTTCTTTCAGGATATAGGCGATTGTGACTCCCGGAACTGTTTTGTAAACATCAATGACTTCTTGGGAAAGATGGTGGGGTAGTCTACAGTTTTCATTTTTTTTTTAGACTGGTTACCAACTAAAGCTATAAAGACTAGTTAAGTCTACCATTCATCATTGCTTTGAATATTGCTGCCATATGTGGTCTTGAGCTCCCCATATGTGAGATTCTTGATAAAATCCAAAGAATAATCTGTAATATTATTGGTATTGACCTGGCATCTCAGATTCAGTCACTTTCTCAAAGCAGTAACATAGGTTCCCTGTCCCTTTTCTATAAATAATTTCATGGTAATTATTCTGATGAACCCTCCCCTATGCTACCTAAACTTTATGAATTTAAACGCCGTATTAGATTCGGGACAATGACTCAACATTTTACAGTTGAAATGGCTAGATGTCACCGTAAGTTCTTCAAACGGGCTTCTTCACTTGTGGAAATCCTTCCCGGGATCTTGCTTTCTACTCAACTTCGATCTTGAAAAATTTAAATGCAATGCCAATCGCTATCAATTGTCTTCTTTCTTCTGTCCTCTCTCTTTAATAGTAGTTTTTCTCATATTCTGTAACACCCCAATAACCACTTGCGTCCTAGTGGCTTTAATGCCTCTTTTTAGAGTGAAATGTTTTTTTTTTTTAAAGCTCCATTAATAACAATTACGCATTAAAAATGTTGATGTATTTGTTACATGTTTCTTTGTCTTTCTTCGTTCTTTTTTATCAAAGCAAATTTTGAACTTTACCTCGAGTTGAAGAAAAGATTCATATTAAGTTAATTACCACCACCCTCAGCTCGCGACGTCTTATTTGATTTATTTTATTTTACTAGATTTCATTTTGTTTGCTTTTCTTTATATTTTTCATTGACACAACGGCACAATTATCTGTTCTGCAATTTTCTTCAGAAGTCGATCTCTTTATCTTATTGTTTCAAAGTTTATCGATCCAGCTATCAGTGATTCATCTACACATTAGTTCGTTTCTCTCTTCTTAATTCTGCTTCTTTTATTATTCTCGCTCCTTAATAGTATTTTCTCGTATTCTCAGTAGCCCCCTTGTGTCTTTGTGGCTTTATTACCTTACTTAGGGCGAAATATTTAAAAATCACAGAACAAAAGCCATATTTGGGTTATAAAAAGAGACACATTCATCCCTTTTTACCGAGTTAATTTTCTGTAAATGCTTTGCTCTATGGTACCTAGACTTTATGAATTTAAGCACACTACTAAATCGACAACAAGTTCTCATTTTACACTTGAATTGGCTAGATGTAACCGTAAGTTCTTCAATCGCGCTTCTTCACTTGTGGAAATCCCTCTCGGACTCTTGCTTTCTACTCAACTTTGATCTTGAAAAATTTAAATGCAATGCCAATCGCTATCAAATGTCTTCTTAATTCTCGTTCTTTTATTGTCCTCTCTCTTTAATAGTAGTTTTTCTCATATTCTCTAACACCCCAATAACCACTTGCATTTTAGTGGCTTTATTGCCTTTCTTGGGGTGAAATGATTTTGTTTTAAAACTCCATCAGTTAAAATTAATGCATTAAAAATGTCGATGTATTTGTTACTTATTTCTTTGTCTTTCTTCGTAATTTTTTATCAATGCAAGTTTTGAAAAAAGGATTCATATTTAGTTAATTACCGCCACCTTCAGCTCTCGCCGCCTTGCTCGAGTTATTTTATTTTAGATTTTATTTTGCTTGCCTTTCTTAATATTTTTCATTGACACAACGACACAATTATCTGTTCTAATATTTCCTTCTGAAGTCGAAGTTTTTGTTTCAAAGTTCATCGATCCAGCTATCAGATTTAAATCAGTGATTCCTCTCCATATTAATTCGTTACTGGATTCTTAATTCTTATTATTCTCGTTCCTTAATAGTATTTCCTCGTATTCTCTAACATTCAGTAACCACCTTGCGTCTTTGTGGCTTTATTACCTTACATGGGGCGAAATGTTTAAAAATCCCAGAACAAAACCGATATTTGGGTTAGAAAAAGAAACACATTCATCCCTTTTTACCGAGTTTATTTTCTGTAAATACTTTGCTCTATGGTACCTAGACTTTATGAATTTAAGCACACTACTAAATCGACAACAAGTTCTCATCATTTTACACTTGAATTGGCTAGATGCAACCGTAAGTTCTATGATAACAGTTTCTTCTATTACAACCCTCGCCTGTTGAACTCTCTTCTGGCCTCTTGCTTTTCAGTCAACTTTTATTTTTCCAAAAATTAAATGAAATGTCAATCGTTAAGGTCTGTGTTCTTAATTCTATTTCTTTTCCTTTTCTCCTGCCTTAATCATGTTTTACTTTTTCTCATTCACGTTCGGTAACGCCCTCTGTCTTAGTGGCGTTATTCTCTTGCTTGGGGTGAAATGATTTTTAAAAATATCAACAACAGGGCCTCGAATTTGAACACGGCTTGCCGTTTTTATTTTCGCAGTGGAATCCGTTCCACCAACCACTCAAGAAACAACTTCCATTCGTAACTTCATTTTCCTAACGGTGGAGTAATGGTTAGCGGTTCGGATTGAGGAATCGGAGAGCCGAGTTCGAATTCCAGTCGAATCCATTGCATTCACTTACGTGCTAATACCCTTGTAAAAGGTATGGTTTCTCTTTTTCTCCTCTCAGCTATGGGTAAAAAAGCAGGGCAGATCGAGTAGACCAGTTGCCATCCAAGGTTTGGATGGCAACTGGTCTACCGCAGAAAGAAATGCCAACCTACTCTTAAAAAATCTGCCTCGTCAGTCATGTATCGAAAGATACATGATCGCTTAAGCGTGTTTCACGCATGGTACATAACAGACAGACTAATTTTTCGGTATCAAGATTTTGCAGAGAAGCATTTTTAACATGGAGCTAGTTGTTTTTATGAAGTGTTGATAACTCTCTCGATAAATGTTTGCGAATTTTTTTAAGGGGGATGTAATTAATGATTGACTATAACGTAAACGCCTTTATTTTTATTTTTTTTAACTATAGATAGTAAGGATGTTTTTTGACATAATAATGATTTACTGATCCAAGTTTTACTAATTAACCCATAGCTGGAGGTAGAAGTGTTTGATTCATACGTTTCCCAAGAGTATTTGCGCGTAAGCGAATATAACGAACCGAACGGGAATTTGAACTCGGCTCTCCGATTAACAATTCCGAGCCGTTGTTCATTACACCACCCTCACATCCAAGCTTATAGTACTTGGTATTCGCAAGCGTTCAGCCATCTAGGTACTGACCCGGTTCGACGTTGCTGCACTTCGATAATCGTATGGGAACCGATGTTGGACTTGATGTGGCCGTCAGCCTAGAATGTGAGAGGAGGAGAGAAGCGGATAAACTTCTTATATAGAAATGATTGTAGTTGCATGCAACCCACGGATAATTGATCAGTGAATTTTGCCATTATATCATTTTTTTTTTGCAGTTTCACGCTCTTTTCATTCTGCCCACTGACAATTTTCTAAGGGTTCAGATATTCTTATAAACGTTTTTTTTTTTTTTTTTAGCTACTGATGTCGACTTAGGTGAGTGCTGGATTTAATTTCAGAGTACCAATTACTGCTTACATTTCTTCGTTGAGAAGGACTAAGTTTTGTGTGTGACACGGATATCTGCTCATCAAGCAAAGGACCCGAGGCTGGGAACGGCTTATCAGTCTGATAGCCCAAACCTCGTTCCGATCTTTGCCATTTAGCTCCAAGTTCTCGAAGAGTTGAATTTAAATTTCAATGTTATCTTCACAGTAGCCAGAACAGTCGACTTCATTTAACAATACAGCTATATAATGATTTCGGCGATAGATACGTTGGCCTCGGTCGTTTGTGTTATCACTAATTTTACAAGCACTTAATTGTAATGGTGATATTAGCCTTTTCCTTATATGGAAATATTCGTCATTCTTTGACAGAATAGCCACTGACATTCGTGTTACACTTTTCTTGACTCCTTAGCCGGGTTAGGATCAAAGCCTAGTACATGTTCTCCTAATCTCTAATGGTGAATAATCGTTTCCTGATGTAGAAACATTCGGCATTCATTGACCGAGCAGCCAGTGCTACTCGACTTATGTTTTTGTTAATTCCCTTGTTATTGGGACAAAGTGTACTATCTTCATTTCTGCGGGTAATTACAAAGTGTAATTTCTTCATCTCTGAGGGTAATTACAATATTAGCCGTTTCCTTACAAGGAAATATTTGCTATTCACTGACCAAGCAGTCAGTCGTACTGGGTATGACTATAAACTACATCCAACAGCAAGGCCTCTGATCAGAAGGTTTTGAGGAACGTGGAACCACCTCTTAATTGTTGGTGTTCCTAGATGCGCCCTGGCTCGGGGTGGTAGCACCTGTTAGGGTCCCAGGTATAGGCAAATAGTTAACTCCAAACTAGGGTCAAAAAGTGTAAAAAATAGGTTTTGATAACAGCAATACATTTTTGTAAAAATATATTACCATCAATGATTTTTTTAAGTAAAAATTATTACCAGCAATACATTATTACCAGCAATGAATTTTTAATAAAATATTACGAACAATGCATTTCTGAAAAAAATATTATCAGCAATACATTTTTATAAAAAAAAATAAAAAAAATATTACCAGCAATAAAAATCTTGTCGGCATTAAATAACTCATTGTGGTTGATATGCCGTAAAACAAATCAAACCAATATAAACTGAGATAGATAGATAGATAGATAGATAGATAGATAGATAGATAGATAGATAAAAAAATATTGCCAGCAATAAAAATCTTGTCGGCATTAAATAACTCATTGTGGTTGATATGCCGTAAAACAAATCAAACCAATATAAACTGAGATAGATAGATAGATAGATAGATAGATAGATAGATAGATAGATAAAATATTGCCAGCAATAAAAATCTTGCTGGCTTTAAATAACCCATTGTGGTTGATATGCTGTAAACCAAACCAAAAGAGACCAATACACACTGAGATAGATAGATAGATAGATAGATAGATAGATAGATAGATAGATAGATAGATAGATAAAAAATATTGCCAGCAATAAAAATATTGCCGGCTTTAAATAACCCATTGTGGTTGATATACCGTAAACCAAGCCAAAACAAACCAAACCAAACAGTCAGTGCTACTCGGTTTACGCTTTTCTTCATTTCCTGACCATCAAACGAAGATCAAAGTGTTGTATCTGTTCTCTTCATCTCTAAGATAACTGGTAATATTATCCGTTTCCTTAAAAGTAAACTTTTTCTATTGATTGACCGAACAAATAGTCATACTCAAACTAATTTTTTCCTTCATTCGCTGGCCATTAGGCCTACGTTAAATCAGTTCTGCTTATCTTTGATGAAAATGGTCATATTAGCTGTTCATTTAATGAAAACTTTCGTACATTTATTGACCTAACAGCGAGAGATACTTTCGATTGAAATTTACAAAACATTTCTCTTAACATAATTTTTCAGGAAAATAGGTTTCTCAAGTCCATTAACTGTCATTGTGGGGTATTTCGATATGGTATAATATTTAGAAAGTTTGTCTTGATAGATCAGTTATGACTGAATAATGATTTATATCCCCATAGGGTACCCCATACTTTCAGCCGTGTGCCACATCCAAGTTAGGCTTAGAAAATCACCAGGACATTTCGACGTGGTGTGATGTTTAGAAAGCTTGCCTTGATAGATCAATTACTGAGTTGTGAGCGTGGTCCTCACTGGGTACCACATATTTTCGACCTTAGGTGCGCTTAGGCATTAAATGACATTGTTCTTTTCAATGTTGTTTGAAGTTTCCTTCCTAACTTTTTGTTTGACGTATAGTGGAACGTCAACATCTTGATTGTCATTATTTTCTTTTCGAGTCATGTTTGCTATACATTTTAGTAGTTGCGGCTGTTGAAAGTCTCCAAGTGTAGTGTGTTTTCATATTTGCTGCAGTTCTGTGTCTTTGAATCTGTCTCGCCATTCACTGAGGTTCGTAGAAATATTCTCCTCTTCGTTCGCTCTTAGCCATTTTTAATCATTGATCTGAGGAAGCGGTCGCGTACAGCTGACAGTTTTGATACAGGGTGCGATGGAAAAATTGTCGTCTAAATTATCAAAATGAAAATAGCACTGACATCTCATTTTAACAGATCCAATTCATCAGACCTACAAATTCAAAAAGAAAATAGAAAAAACAACTCCGGAAATAAAAACAGAATTTAGAGAGAGTGTAAGTATGAGGAGGAGGGAGATTAAACCTCAACAGAGAGAATTTTAGGAGAAGTGAGTGGAAGGGGTTTAAGTAAGAGAAATATGAATGTTGTCGGATGTCTAATGCATAAAGATACATTTCGTGCTGACATACACACACCATAGACGATCTAATAAGATCAGAATAAGATGAGAATAAGAGGGAGGGAAAGATATATATATATATATATATATATATATATATATATATTTAAAGATATTTTTGTAGGTACAGAATTTAATGATCGAAATAAAAGTATAAAATTTAATATCAGAAGATATATTAAAAAAAAATAAAAGGAGGGAAGCAAACGTGAGTGTTTGTTGGGACACGTTGTCATTTGTCTCTAGTTCCTTCTGCATATATATATATATATATATATATATATATATATATATATTTCCCAATTCTTTATTGTACATTTTTCTGTATTAATTTTGAATCTCCTGTTGAAGCCTGAAAAAGGGAGCGAAACCGGTTGCTACCCCTTGTTGTTGTTTCTTTTATTTTTTTTATTTTTGTAATATGTCTTGTAATATTAAATTTTATACTTTTATTTCGATATATATATATATATATATATATATATATATATATATATATATATATATATATATACCAAAATTAAGCAAAAATATCTTGAAATACTAAAGAGTAAATATAAATAAAATCGCCATTGGCTTCAACCACAGCACGCAGAAAACTTCAGGTTCTCCTGCAACTCTTTTGGATGGTCTCCTTGTTTAAGTTGGAGAATGCTGCCATAATCCTTGCCTTGTTGAGTTCTGTTGGTCACTCGCACAACGGCGCGGCACACATAATAATTTAAGGGGTCTGCAATGGAGACAGGTAGCCATATGTAAAGTGTAATGTGGTCGCAGAACTTGTCTGAAAGCCCATGAGTGGATTCTCCTGATTGTGTGGCATGGTGCAGAGTCCTGTTGACATACATAGGGTTTTCCAGCAGCCGTCCCTTTGACACAGGGTTTCACTACATCCTCAAGACATTTGACGTAAGCCTCCGTATTGAATCTGAGGTCCTCATCAACAAATTCTAAAGTTCTTTTAATATCAGAACGATCAGAGTGAGTCTTCGCGCTGACGTGCCTACCATTAGACTCATCCAAATATTTCCGAATCCTCTGCACTGTCCCATGTTCGTACTGCCAAGTAGTAACAAAGAAAGAAGAAAAATAATTCCTTTAAATAATATGTGGATATAACAAATCTTCGTCTGATGAAGGTCAGAAGACGCGAAACTCGTGTAGCAACATATATAGAGTGCTAAATGAGGTGTACTTAATTAAAATCACAGATGCAACACACTTGTCTGGACGCATAAACAGTGAATGTACTAAAACTGACGGCAAGATGGAGTTATTGCATCGAGTTCACTCGAATCCAGAAAAGTGCATCAAACTTTTCATAACAAATGATGGAAAATATATTAAACGTTTTATTTGTTAATATTCCAATTCAATAACATGGTGTTGAAAATTTTTTTGAAAATATGTAAACATATATATATATATATATATATATATATATATATATATATATATATAAAGAGATAGATAGATAGATAGATAGATAGATAGATAGATAGATAGATAGATAGATATGGTTTACTTTAGATTAAAAAAAGGTAGACATTTATCAGGTTTGCAACTCAGAAATTACTCCCATTTTGATAAATATTAGCCATCCATAAGTTAGGCAGTCTGTGTTTACTAAGCCCCAGCGAAAGGGTCATTTTTGACAGTATTAAAATCCGGAATAAAATCAATTCTTTGTGTATCATATTGGAATTATTAAAATGACATCTGTTCCCGCCTAAAACGTACAAATTCGTCCGCCATAGTCAATCTGAATTTGACTATAGAAAAATAATTGCCTATAGAAGAATAATTCCTGATAACTATTTATCAGTACATGTTTATTATCCTTTTTAATTTAAAGGGGTTTTTTTTGGGCGGGGGGTTCAATTTCATAACCGTTGGCAAGTTTTTAAAGTTTTAAATATGAAAGCGCGAAAATATTTCGGAAAACTTTTCTCGGTCTCTTCTTTCAATAGTTCTCTTTCTTTAGTTTTGAATTTTTTTCCTCGGCATTTTAAACATTTTATGAGTTCAAGAAATCATAAGGGGAGATAATCACTTTTCTGATCTTCTTGCCTCATCAACCGAAGTCTCCTCAGAAAAAGGATTGACGTGCAAAGCTCGCATCACTTGTCCTACCGACGAAAAGATGGCCGTTATTTAGCACGCCTCGTGATATTGTCGTGCTTGTCAAGAAATTTCAATGCTTTCATCAATTAAACGAAACACCAGAGAAATTTAAAAAAACGATTCAAGCGTGACTGACGTCTGTCAATAAAAATAGGAAAACAGATGAAAAACAGGAATTCAATTTTAAATGGAATATTGAAAACGAATACTGCTTTTGCAAGCAAAATAAAATACAGATAAAACAACAAAAATAATTATATAATGTATTAAATCGTAAAATAAAATTTAAGAACGCGATGAGCGAAATAAATCATTTGGATTACATTTTCAAACCGCGTAAAATGATGAATACTGTAAAAAATGCACATAAATTTAACTTCTTGTAACTGATGAGATATTTACCCCCTCTGTTTTTTTTTTACAAATACTCTCATGGTAACTGCTCCGATGAGCTGCTTTCGCTGGTTCCCAGACTCCATGAATTTAACTAGGCTGGCATCTCGCTCTCAACCTTTCACTGTCGAAACTGTTATATGTAGCCGTCTTTTCTACTCCAATAGCTTCATGTATCACACTTCTCGCCTGTGGAACTCCCTTCCCTTTTCCTGTTTCCCCGATAGTTATAATCTCTAACTATTCAAATGTAATGTCAATTGACGTCTCCAGATGCCTATCCTTCTCTTCATCCTTTCCTCTATCACTCCTATTTGCTCTCGCTACAACTCTCTATAACCCCTTGCGTGCTAGTGGCTTCCCGCCTTGCTTGGGGTGAAACGCTTAAAAAAAAAAAAATAACAATTAAGAAAACACTTCTTGTGACTGAAAACATTCTGTTGGCGCATTTTGGCCGCTGTGGTCAACACTTTGCCTACGAGACTCTATGCCAGCTTTTATACTACAATGCGTCTCTGTTGCTTTTGCAATTATTGTTGGCATTATATATACTTTCTTCCACATTCGGATAGTTAAATTTCTTGTTTCGAAAAATCATGCCATTCGTTCTTTTAAGGCTCGTGATTTTATTCATCATCAATTAACTGTTATCTTATTTTCGAAGCGATAACTAATTGTCTGTCCATTTCAAAATTTTGTCCTAAACTCAGTTTTTTCTTGTTTTTTTTTTTTTTAACCTGAAAGGCATCCGTTTATCATGCGAGATAAAGTTAGCGAAACTTCAGTCATTTTGTGGTGAGACTGGCGCATCCTCTCCAGGGTGGTATATGGAGAACGTGACTACATGGTGTCCACTCTCGTCTGTAGCGACAAGATTCACCTGAAACGGCGCGTCTCATTAAAACAGAGAAAAATTGAAGAAGAAAAAGAATGAAGCAAAGAAAGAATGCTTTCATTTTTTTTTTCATTTGAAATGACTGGAGCTATTTCATCAACAGTATGCCCACCATATATTCGATATCCAGTGACAAAGATACGTACATGACATTGACATCATCGAATCCATTCTGTCTACCAATATAGAGTCTTTGGCACTTGAACACTTGCTGCGATGGAATGGTCAGGATGAACAACGATAGGTTCCTTAAGCAGTTTTTTTTTACGGTGAAATCATTCATTCAGTTAGAGTTTTCCCTCTTCTAGACTAGTGATAGTATATAGAGGCTGTACACTGCCCAGATTACGTGGCCCGCGTATCGACTGTACCCACAAAATAGAGACAAATTGAAGAAGGAAAAGAATGAAGCAAAGAAAGAATTCTTTCATTTTTTTTTCATTTGAAATGTATGAAGAGACAGTTGAGGTTTGCAGGGCATATAATGAGGAAGAGTGCTTGGAAAATCTGACACTCACAGGACGCATTAGAGGCAACAGGGACAGAGGAAAACAATAAAATACATAGTGAGCTTGAGTAAATATATGACAGAATAGGGTTTAGATAGAATCTATTAAGAGATACAAGGGACAAAATGTTGGGGAGAGTCCTGATCGATTACGTCCTGATGGGTTACTACGCATAAAGAAGAATGTAAGGCCATTTGTCATCGGGTTTTGATCCATTTATATCTGTGTGGAAGTTTTAATTTCATTCTTTCTTTATAATCATTAAAACTGTTCCAATATGAGGTCATGAATTAACATGTTCTCTCATCTTCAATGACATTGTATAACTGATTCAACAATATTTTGCTAGCTTTCTCTGTCCTCTACGAGTTTTCGGATTTGTTGCAGATCTTCCTTGATTGTAAATTCTCCAAATAAAAAATGGAATCGTTCCGCCATGTTCTTTGAATGTCTCGGTTCAGCGTTCCGACTATGGTAGTCCTTGGATGACCTCTGATTTTTTTGAAGTCAGTCTTTTCAAAGTAAAACTCCACGGCTTTGCTAGATGGTCATTGTGGATCCATTCAGTTTGTTGATATTCGTATGTCTTTTTTTTTCTTGAACAGTGAGCTGCATTACAGACACACGGTCTGATAATTTCCAACATCAATGTACATTATTCCTCCATTATGTCTCTAAGCATATCAGCTGGTGTTTGTTTTTGCCGATGTTACTGTTCAGACTAGGTCCAATTTTTCATTTTCCGAATATTGTCTTTCTCAGTATGCAACGTCTTAAATAGGTAGTTACTGCGTCACCGTAACTGGAGCAGCCATTACCTACTCCGCCATTTTCTTTGCATTTTCTCATTCATTCGGACGCTGGATGTTTGAAATAGTTTAATGTAACGTCACAGGTGTAACTGCTGTTGAGAACGATTCAGAAACTACCACACAGCTACCACACCATTTCTCGATAATTCGAAAGTACATGAAGAAAAAAATGAAATTTGGACAGGTTACCCACAACCTCGAACATCATATTCAACATCATATGCAAAAATTCCATTAAAAAAAAAAAAATGAAACCGCTAGACCTTGTCGATTCTTTTAAATAAAACTTGTTTGGATAAATACCTGACGCCAATATATATACCAATTTAATTTCTTTCTTTCATTTTAATAATCAAAACTGTTCCAATTTGAGGTCATGAATTAACATGCTCACTCATCTTCAGTAACATTGTATACTGATTCGACAGTATTTTGCATAATATATATTTATATATATATATATATATATATATATATATATGAAGAAAAATTTGGAAAAAACAAACCAAAAAATTGAACTGAATTGTATTTTAATAAATATTGTCTTGAAGAAGGTTTATTAAACCGAAACGTCAGACGTCGACATTTCATTCATTTTAAACAACATAATTGCATTTAAGGATTTTTGGTTTGTTTTTCCAAATTTTTTTTCATTCTGTCGGATCTATATCCATTTACATTTGCTTATATATATATATATATATATATATATATATATATATATATATATATATATATATATTTACTAAATGTTCTCTTCGATGAAACGAAAGTTGAGCTAAATTCAAAGGATAAGCGATCTAAAATGCGACTAAGAAGCTTTGAAAGCTCTTTAAGTTTCGCAGTAAGTACTGTCAAGCATTAGTTCAGTATAATGCTCTGGGGATGCTTTTCTCTTCATGGAATTGGTTTCTTAAAACCTATTGAAAAGACCCTGAGGAGCGAGCAGTACAAGAAAATTTTAGAGTCTTGTCTGCTCCCTTCTGCTGAAAGGGTGCAAATCGATCCCACAAAGCTCATTTTTATGCAGGATAATTCTCCCTATCACAAATCAAAATTGATGAAGGAATACTTGGATGAGAAGCAGGTGAGTGTTATGACATCGCCGCCCCAATCTCCTGACCTCAACCCCATAGAAAACTTATGGAGCATTATAAAGTACAGGCTCTCGAGAAAGCAGTTGAGCAACATGCTCCATGATACAGACACTTGCGGAATTCCCTTCATATGCAACTGTGAAAAAGTGCGCTGCAGAATTCAGGCAGGGTAGGGACAGCATAGAAGATGACCCTCAGTCAAGTGGTCCAAAAACCTCAAGCACTGGTGATCAAATTGAAGTCATTCACCGTATGGTGCTGCATGACAGACGTCTTATTGTCCAGGAGATAGCTAAGTCCATAAGCATTAGTTCTAGTTTGGTCCATACTGTTTTAACTGAGACCTGAGGGATGGGCAAGATTTTCTGCAAGATGGTGTTGACCATGTTTGCCGCAGTCTCTGAATATGGAATCCAGTGAAGTCCGTAATGTGTTCAATATCAGAGGTTGGCAGTGAAGATTCGGAGAAAGTAGCAGCTGTTAAGTAATTCTTTAAGTCTTCGATATCAGGTTGGCAGTGCAGACAATTTGGGAGAAAAAAAATGGCTGCCTTTATACACGTCGCATTGAATATTTTGAGCTTTCTGATTGGTTAACTCTTCTATTGGTGTACTATAAAATGAGTCAACTCATTTAGGCTAGCTCCCTAATACATACCCCTTTCCAAAAAAAAAAAAAACTGCAACAGATGAGACCCAAGAATGCTGACACCAAAGGAGAAACTGAAAAGGGTTAATATTTCCAGGACACTTCTGAGTCGCTTGCAGGCTGAACCTGAGAATGTTCAATGAAGATTAACAATTCAAGATGAAACCTGGGTTCACCACTTCGAACCTGAATCAAAGATTCAAAGCAAACAGTGGAAACACTCTGATTCTTAACCCCGGAGAAGTTTAACCGTTTAGCGTCTGTTGATAAGGTGATGGCTTCTGTTTTATTTATTTATTTTAATTTTTTATTCTAAAGTCATAACCATGATAGACTGCCAGGAAAAAAAATACTATTAGTAACAGTACTATGCAGCTGAAGAAAGCAATCAAGTCGAAACGCAGAAAGAGCCTGAGGGGAGGAGATGTAATGAATATGCATACACCTGGATTCCCCCTTCAGTAATATGATTGGCTGTGTGTGTGTGTGTGTGTGTGTGTGTGTGTGTGTGTGTGTGTGTGTTACGGAGTAAATAAGAGAGAGGTTATCTCCGGGCATTTGTAAAAATTAATGGAATCGGAATATTCGAATATATCACCTAATCACTAAAATCATAGATTCTTTTTTCAATTCTACGAGCCAAGTGGGTGTTAAGTGGCTGTTAAACCATAAATACATAAATTGATCTGTCTGCAGGTGTTCCTTTGCGGGAATAAACAATAGCATAACTATATTTTACTGGTCGATATTTATATATAACTCCTTTCACTTTCGTTTTCACTTTCGTTTTCACTTTCACATTTTTTCTATCACTAAACGGGAAATATAGGTCTGTCTTCTGCAATCGTTTCTTATCCTTTTACTTTGTAATCCTTTGGGATTTCGCATTAATTTCCGTTTTCTTTCTATTCATAAATCATTCTTTAGACGCAAGTCATTCTTTAATTAATTTCTTAAATGTTAATGCTCTACCGGGTCACCAATGCCGGAGTTCTCACCCGAGTTCTTACCCAGCCGATACGCCCTTCTCCAACAGCGTCGGCTCCGCTTGCTTGGACGTACACCGTATGGCTGAATGGAGGATTCCGAGGGACCTCCTGTACGGTGAATTGGCTACCGGTAAGAGGGCATAAGGGTGGACCTCATCTTTGCTTCAAGAACGTCTGCAAAAGGGACAAAAGGGTGATGGACATGGACATCGAAAGATGTCGCTAACGCCGAGGGCTGGAACGAGGAGATAAGAAACGAAGGTTTGCCGCCGGGGAGAAGCGTTGTCGAAGGATAGAAATCAACAAGGCGCTATCGGGAGAGATCGTCTTCATATGCATTCGTTGCAATCGAGACTGTGACTCATCTGTGGGCGTGTAGTGCCACAACAGATGTTGCGCCGCCAACAGCAGATGAGGCATAACTCTTTGGGAGCAGATCCAAGATCCCTCGACGTATGAAAGACATAAGTGTTAATAATGAAGGGGTTTAAATTATTTTTCAATGTATTTCTCTTTTTCATTCTGGGCAACATATTCTAAGGACTCTTATGTAGAATCCTATAACTAGTCCTGAATTTATTTTTATTAGCAAAATGTATCGAAAGATACATGACTGACGAGGCACATAATGACATTTCTTTCTGCGGTAGACTAGTTGCCAACCAAGACTAAAGGACCCAGTCTCTTCTGCTATTTAACCCATAGCTGGGGAGAAGAGATGGATTCATACCTTTCCAAAGGGTGTTTGTGCGTAAGTGAATCTAATGAAATGGATTGGAATTCTAATTCAGCTCTCCATTACACCACACCGCGCATCCAACACTAAATTCATAATCCTACCCTCGAACACTCTACAAAATTTTTAAACAAATTAGCTCCAACACTAGGGTCTTTATCACCACTTCTAAGACAATCGAAGATATAGTTAGGAAGAAGATTCCAACACCACTTCAGACTCAGGATTTATCATAGAAAGTGCTTGCAATGTAGATGCATTTACACTGGAGAGACGTCTCGAAGTTTAAAAGCCTGCAAATGTGAACACAAGAGAGATCTACGTTAAGACAAGCATGTAAACTCACTTGTGATACACAGGAACAAAACTGGCCATAACGTTGATTATACCATCATAATAATAATAAAAAAAACGAATACGCACACACGTCAAGAGCATTATATTCCATCAACAAACTTTATCAAATCCATTATTAAAGAATCTAACGTGTGCCTATCTGCCACAAAGGTTATTTGCATAAATGTGTTCCCAAAACAACATGCGGGAAACGAGTAAACATGTCTATTCGACACTTACGAATATACTTATCAAAAAATAAAAAATAAATTGTTTAAATAGCTTTATAATGAGATATTTATGGAATAAAGTACTTGTAAATTTAACCTAACCTTATCTATATAAATCTTTATTTACAAAACTCTCTTTTCGGTTCTCTTTTAGTTTCAAATTAACACTCGATTCTTCATAAAACCCCAATTTAATGTCATAAGGTTAATATCCGGGTTCAATTGTATAAAACCTCTTCCCTTTAAGGCTAATACATTCCAGCCTCCCGTGAACACTGCCTTGTGCATTTCGTCTGACTGAAACATTGAAATGGATAAATTCAGTATTAATTCTTTGACAGCTGCCACAGTTAAATATCTAATTCCGACGCGAACTCAGTTTATACACCGGGGTTAAATAAGACTGACGAAGTTTTCGTCGGTTGAAATAGATCTATCTACCATATGAAGTATTTGGTATTTTGTTGTGTAATAATATATGTGTGTGTGTATGTGTGTGTGTGTGTGTACTACGCATATATAATATATAAATAATATTTAAAAATTATATATATATATATATATATATATATATATATATATATATATATACACACACACACACACACATATATATATATAATATTTATTTAAATATTATAACATAAAATGTTATAATATCATTACAAAATACCCATTTTGTTTCTACACTTCTGGTGTCTTGTCAAGTGATGGTGTTGTTTAAAGATCAAAATATTTTTAGCGTAATCACCATTAGACTCATCCAACTTTTTTCGAATCCTCTGCACTCTCTTCAGATTGACACCCAAACACACTGAAATGTTCGTATTGGAATTTTCGGCGCGAATGCCAAGTAGTACAGCATGCCGAAAAAAGAGTTTTTTCGCCTTTATTTTGTAATCAACACCATCACTTGACAAGAATCCAGAAGTGTTTAAACAAAATGGCCGTTTTTGTAGTGATTTTATAACATGCTTATGTTATAATTCTTAAATAAATATTATTCGCTATATTATGAAATGAGCACTTCTTAAAAATAGTGGTTTTGGTTATCGGAACTTTATTCCATCTTTACCAACAGAGTCTTCATATATATATATATATATATATATATATTTCCTTTTTCAGGTGTTATAAAAACACTGCTCAGTGTTGTGAGACAGAGCTCTAAGTATTGATAATTACAAAGAGGATCTAATCCAGAGAGCTCAATGTAACAACTGAGCAAATATTAATCAAATTAAAAAAGAAACAATCTTGAGGTTCCATGACTATAATTTATATCCCCAGAAGAAATATTTTGAGTGTGTGTAAACATTTTGAAACAAATGAAATATAACTGTAAAGACGTTATTATGCTTTTGAAAAAAACGAGGAACCGTTTATGCCAACACGTTTCGTTCGATGATTTTTATCAAGACAAGTGTAGACATTTTATTTAGTAACCTAGGACAGAGACGGCATGTTGTTTCTCGAAAATGATTGAGTCGGACGAAAGTTCTTGAACTAATAACAAGACAACCACGAGATTCGGTTGTTGGTTGGTTGGGTTTTATGGCATATCAACCACTGTGGGTCATTTAATGCCAAATTAAGGTATATATATAAATACACACACACACACACACATACACACACACACACATATATATATATATATATATATATATATATATACTATATTAAATATACAGTACTATTAAACATATAGCTGGCAACATTATTCTTTTCAAAAAACGTATAGCTGGCAACATTATTTTTCCGAAAACATTATCTTAAGCCTTGTCGTTAGACGTAGTTTATCGTCATACCCAGGACGCGGATGTAGTTTATCGTCATACCCAGGACGCACGAGATTCGGACATTTTATCTCCAATTTTGATCTCAATACACAGCAAATTATTCAAATATTGGACGAATAGAATAAAACACTAAACATACTTACCTAGTTGGTTGTTTTTCATCAAACTTGTTTGGATATATGACGCACAAGGATAATTTTATATGATTTTTATTTATTTATTCTCTTGTCAGTTTTTATTTTCTTTTAGGTTGACTGATAAAGTGTAAATACTATCCGTGGTGATCTTTCGCTCATGGCCAATTCATTAGTCATTTTCAAGTGGTTCGTTGTTATTAATTCTATTACTCGATTCAAAGTTGCGAAACCTGCGATAAAAAACAAAACAAAAATCACAGAAATACGTTGGTCATAAAACAATATCTTTAAGTAGGCACGTGACTGACTTCAGTTCGATAAGGAAACACTTAAAGACCTGTGCTCAAATCTTGAAGATAAGAGTAATTTTAAAAAACATCTCATGGTAAAAGATATTAAAAATAATATAAGCGATTTTTCAGTATAATCTAACAGTCAATAATATTTGCTTTGATATTTGTTGCAGCGTATTAGGAGTGTTTTGAATACAGCATAACATCGAATTTCCTGCTGCTTGTATAAAAGAGAATATAGAATACAGACATTTAAAAAAAAACATACTAAGAACGTTCCCCTTTAAAATGGTTAATGAATAATTACAAAGAGGATGGGACAATAATCGCTACAGGCAGTCAAAACACACTCCAAAAAGAATTGAAAAAAAAGAGTAAGAATTGGTAAAACCTAGAAAATTTGAATAAAAAAATACGTATAAAATGTCTTTCTCCGTTACATTCAATTAGATCTGTTCCTTGCCTATCTAATCAACAGGAATAGTTTATGTTTTGTGAATCGTGAAAATGACTGTCATCACGCTGTATTGATGCCGGTGTCCACCTTCTAGGAACTCTGTCTGAAAAGTAAGTGAACTGGTTGTGTTGTGTGATCTCTCTGGGCGAAAGATGAATAAGAGGATTGTGTTATCATCTAACATTATATCTCTAATCTTAGCACTCTGTAAACATTGCCTTTTTTTACGACATTCGAGAGTTATGGCAGGGCAAATCGTGGCTGCTTCACCACGGCAATACACCTGTTCAAAACGCCCTGAGCACGAGACAGTTCCCGCCCGGGAAAAACCTCACCGTAGTGGAACAATCTCCCTATTCCCCTCATCTTGCTCCTGGCGTCGATTTTTTTCTTTTCCCCAAGTGGATCATCAAGTGGACCCGTTCTGAAGGCGTGGAGGCCATAAGAGGGCCGTAATGATGGAGCTGAAGGGTATCAACGAAGAATCCTTCCAGAAGTGCATAGAAGCATGGCAGAGAAGGATAGAAAAGCCTTACTACATGCCTTACTTCTTGCCTATCTCACACTGCGAATTTTTTCTAAGCTCTGTACTAAACATTAAATCTGTTACGAAAAAAGAACTAAACAAAATGAACACAAAACGATCAGCTTTAAAAAAGAACTCGTAACTGGAAAAAACGAATGAAAAAAAGAATGTTAACAACAAATACTTTTTCACACCTAGCCCAGTTCTGCGGAATCAGAATCAACGTTGAGTTTAAGCAAGCGAATGAGCCAATTGGAGTAAAGTGCCATGCAGATTTAAATTTTTCTCACTTGTGACGAATGCAGCTATCGAATTTTTTTGCATGCTAGAATGCTGGTTAACGTTCGTGTCAGTCAGCTGCTGGCTCTCACGCTGACCAATAGAATCTTCCAGCCTATTCGTGGCAGCCAGCTATAGGCTGTCACTCTGGCCAGTAGAAAATGGCCGCAGACTACATGAAAACTGCCGTAGAAGCATGAAAAATCGATTATTTCCACTATAGATGGGAGTTGGGAAATGCAAAGTAGGTCTTGGCCTTCCCACTAACTTGGAGCATGTGCATGTAAATTTTGGTGCAAATCCGTCGAAAATTGCGGCCGTGCATTCATTACGCGCGCGCGCACACACACACACACACACACACACATCCTGCCTTTTATTGATAGAGATAATTTAAACAATATGTGCGGTTGTTTTGTGTGAGTGTAAAGACTAAAATCAGGAAAATGACTGCCAAAGCGCAGTGTGGATTTTTATGCACACACTGTTCATATCTAAATGCCCTGTCTCCGATATTGAACAGAGTTCTGTAAATAAAGAAAATTTAAAACAATATTTCTTTTAATCAATCCACCCCATGCAATGCGATAAGGTCTCTAAAACGAAAGGGGCTACTGTGAGTGAAAGGACTTCATAAGGAACCTGAAACCCAGCCCTGAACAGGAAACAAGGGATAAACCTCTACTCCTGTTCAAAAGACAAGGGAGGAATGTGAATCCGGGGATTTGTTTCATTGATTGGATTTCCGGATACTACTTATGTATATTTTTTTCATTGTCTTTCATTCTCAGGAATCCGTTGCGTTTATCTGGTCACTGCTAATTCACCGTAACACAGATTCAACTTAATAAATTCCAGTCTGATCAACAGAGTAAAGGATTCTCAAAGAAGGAAATGTATTGAAAGTACGCTAATCTCACAATTATCGTCTATAAATCTAAGACCAGGATCATACATAATATCAATGAACATTACAAAAAAATTATAGCACAATACGGTATACGAGCTCTAAACCAACAAAAAACAGAGCTCTACTCGTAGAAGCCTGATTTAAAATCAGCAGCCATCAACGGCTGTATATATATATATATATATATATATATATATATATATATATATATATTTAAACCAAGAAGCCAGACAAACCTACCAGGTTTCACCTAAGCGGATCGTCAGGGAAAGCTGCCCAGCTTTCCTGACGATCACAAAAAAACAATGGTAGGTCTAATCTCTAAATTTAACTAGGCCTACTCTACTCATTGTATCGAGCACTTTATTTAGTTATCTTGCGTACTCGTATCGGGTTTTTTTTTTCTTTGGTCTTTGGGCTTGCATGCTAGACGATTATTTTCGGCTAACGTACATGTTCTTGGTTCTTTCTTTTTTTATACCTTTTTTCCCTTTGGTATTGGTTTGATTATTTGCAAATCAAAACACAGAAAGGGTTCCGAACGAGTATAATTTCTTATAATTATAAGCTTACTACTAATATAAATATATAAATAAGTATATAATTGGTGTATATGGAATGAATTCCAATAACCAACAATTACTATTCTTAAAAGAGTGCTCAATACAAAGTAGAGCAGATATAATTATTATTTATAAAAAAAATTATAACATAAGTATGTTATAAAATCACTACAAAAATAGCCATTTTGTTTCAACACACTCGGTGTCTTATCACTTCTTCCCATTCCCGCTATTTATTTATTTTTCCCGATTTGTTCCCCCGCCTTTTTGTCTTTCCCTGTCTACTCTCTACTCTCGTTTGGACAACAACCAATCTGCATCGATTATCTCCAATTCTTACACGACTCAGAGGACAAATATCAAATACCCTGGCCTCGGAAGCAAAGCAAACGTCTTCCACGAACACGAATATGTGTTGATGTGAACAGAATATTCATTTGTTATCTACTGGATGCCGATTAAAAGGAACGGTTCCTGTGTTTTAATCTGTTAACGCTGGGAATGGGTCAATAATAAAAAAAAAAAACAAAAAAAAACTTATCTCCAAAGAAAGAAAGAAAGAAAGAAAGAAAGGAAAAAAAATATGGAGACTAAAAAATCCGAGTTAGGTTGGTCGAAAGGTTAGGATCAAATGTCGAAACCTGATACAAAGATAAGGAGGGGGTGAAAACAGAGCTTTATCAAACCAAATGTACAAAGTGACTGTCCAGTTTTATTTGCGTTACCACAATAGCAACGATAGGAATTTATCTGCAGAGTATTCACGTGACTTTTATTTCTATATCCTTCTGGTCTCTCTTTCTCTCTCTCTCTCTCTCTCTCTCTCTCTCTCTCTCTATCATATATATATATATATATATATATATATATATATATATATATATATATATATGTATATATATATATATATATATATATATATATGTAACTCTCTTCTCTCTCACTCTCTCTATATAAGGCTATATATATAAAGCTATATATATAGGCTATATATATATATATATATATATATATATTTTTCGATTATAGGTGCAGTTCAGTTTATAATTACATGAATCATTCATACAAAAAACAATTATAGAGGTTAATGATTTAAATGGCGAGAATACATCTTCGCAAACAATTTCAATAAGATCCACTAACCCCTAACCTGTATATGAATGATATGATCCCTGTTTATAAATTCAAGTTTCATAAGGTCTTTTTTTAGTTTTTACAAGCTTTCGTCTGTTCCTCCAGACATCCTCAGGTATGGTAATAAGAGGACAACGAAAATAGAGATGCAATCCGAAAAAATGCTCTGAGAAATGTGTTATTATTTTGGAACGTGCGGTATTTCAATAATACCAGTACAAAAGAATTCTCTTATTACTATATTTGTACAAAAACGCACAACCTTAAAATTTATAATTCAAACTCGTTTATATATATATAAGGCTATTTTTATACCTTTCATGAAATAAAGATTATTACCTAGTGTTTGATATTCATTAATTAATAATTTTCGTCAGATTCGGACATAGAGCTCTACTTGGATCTTTATCCTCTTGGAAATTTCATAAGTATTACCATTTTAATTTGTTTTTTATATATATATATATATATATATATATATATATATATATATATATATATAAAGCCTCTGTTAGTTTATTTGTTATCGAATTCGTCGTAGGGTTTTGGAGATAGTCCCCATAAACATATATATATTCTGAAACTACATTACCCAGGGTATCTGGATAAGTATATTTCATTTTGCTCAAAGAGGGTCACCCCCGCCACACACACATACACACTGATTTTTCCCCTTTGATATAAATTAAATTTAAATTTGAACAAGCGCATATCTCCTAGGATACTTGGATAAGTATAATTCAATTTGATTAAAGGGGGTCCCCGAGGGTGGTGGCTCACAAAGCCCATACTGAATTTTTTTCCCTTTGATTGAAACTAAATTTGAACAAGGGAATGATTTCTATCAAAAATATAGAAGGAGAAAGCCAGAAGATGGAGGTGATTTCGGCATGATCAAATGAGTCAATATGGACGTCAAGTTGCGCAAGAAATCACCAATCAGCGGGCAGTGCGTTACAGTACATATTTGTTGAAAGAATTAAACTGTTATATCAATGTTGAATTCTGTTCCTCAGTTCATTCAATCAAGTATTGCGTACAATACATATCAAAAGGATCAGATCAAAGCTGTTTTTGCACAGCCTCCTCTGAATTTCCTCCTTTCATTCAAATCAAATTTAAATTTGAGAAAGGGAATGACTCCTATCCAAAATATAGGAGGAAGCCTGAAGATGGAGGTCACATCGACGTCATCATTGAGTAATGATGAAATGCACCATTTTTCTCCACAAATTATGGCAACGATTTAAGAGTAATCATTTTCCTACAAGAAATGTGTAATACACAGAAAGAAGTGGGTAATTTGACCATACATATATATATATATATATATATATATATATATATATATATATATATATATATATATATATATATATATATATATATATATATATATATATATATATATATATATATATGTATGTAGACTGAATTCTAGGATTAAAATTTTAATGTTGATATTAAATTCATTTAGGAAAGGCACCGTAGATTTTTTCATTTCTTTTATTCTCCCAAGTACTTTCAGTTTCATCCCTGATCATCTTCGGGGTAAAGTGCTATGACAAAAAAAAAAATGTAATTGATAGATTGTTAGTTGCGAATTATTTTGTAAATGCGCAGGAAACGCGCTCCGTTATTATTATAAACAGTAATGACCGAGATCCGTTCAAATTTATTTAAAAAATTAACTGTTAAAGCTATTATGTTTAAGTATACAAACATGCTTGGATGCAGATATGCTGACTAAATATTCACACACACACAGAGGCAAAAATATATATATACAAATATATATATATATATATATATATATATATATATATATATCGGCAGTATATCTTCATTCAAATCATTTTCACTGAATAATTGTTGAGATGTTGAGTGTTTTCGCGTGCGTGTATTGAAATAAGGACAAACACATACGTAGGGAAAAATACTGGTATATCTGAAGAGGTATTTACAACAGAGAGATTAGTAGTCAAATGAACGCAGGTTTGTCAGTAACAATCAGAAAGAGTATAAAGTCCAACTGTATCTTCCGGTAGAGAGACGGAAGTGTGATGGTCACATGATCTCTTAGAACTCTATAGAACTGTCCTATTAGTAGTAGAGAGATCAGTCCATTCTGATGAGAAGGTGGGTGGCCCCAACAATAATATAGTATATGTTGTCTACATGATTTTTTTTAATACTGGGCCTGATATGAATTTCTTTTAAATTTATTAATGACAATGGATTTTCAAGGTTTTTCCTAATTATTATCATAAATTACTCTGTATCATATATTCAGCTCTCCTATGGAATAAAACCCCTCTTTCGAAAATATGCGCCCTCCGAGTGGAACACGATCTATTCGTACCACTATTGCAGGTTTGCGTAGCAACGCGTAACAACGCACTGTCTGCTTAATAAAAACTGCAAACATTGTATGGAAGACGAAATACAGAAAAAATATCCTGATGTTTTCATTACCAGTTTTGATCTCTTTTATTGAAATATTCTAAAACTCTTTTCTTCTCATGAGAATCCTCTCGATCAAGATCACCTGTTGAGATTCTTCGATTCACTCGTATTTTACCCCACCGCCACATTATTTAATAGGGTTTCAATTTAATGAGGTTAAGATCAAAATTGTAAAACTTGGCATAATAATTTAAAATGTCTATATTTAGTCCTCATTAGAGGCTTGAAGTTAATGCTAATTTCTTTTTTATTATTATAACTGAAAAGCCCAAAATAAGAACTACGAAGATTTTGAAGATACCAAAATAAAACTAGTACGAAAAATTCTCTGTCTGGGAAGTTGTTAGATTAAGTTTGAACTGTCGCATCTTAGAAATGACTAAATATATCTTACTGGAATTCTCCGAGTTTTTTTATGACGCAATGGACAGTAAAGTAAAGAATATAAAATTACTCTCTAAGCTAAACAGAAGAATCGTGATGAAATCGATCATAAACGAGGATGACACATTCATTATTAATTAATCATGGCGATGGATCGAAAGCTCATGAATGATTTAAATAAAGTTCATATATATATATATATATATATATATATATATATATATATATATATATATATATATATATTATTATTCAGGATCATTTTCCAAATTATTCAAGATGATATTCGCCCTCTCCACAGTTGTCTCACAGGTTTCACGTTCGGTTTCATTTTGAAGTCTTTTTCACTGCTCATTGAACTGTTATAGCTGAAACTCCTCTCTCACGTGCCAAAAATCTTATGGGTCGAGATGGATGTTTTCTAATTGATTTCTTTAGCTCTGAGTTGAAATGATGATCCCTCTTCCAGTTGTTACCTCCTGATCCAGTTTTCTTCTCTACTGTTCCCTCTTTTTAAACTTATTCACCGTTCTCTTGGTATGAATGTTGGTACTGTTACTGAATGACTCAATTTTTTCCTCTCACCATTGCTCAGTGGGGCTGCCACAAAATATCTTAACCCGTTCTCTTTCTAGCTGAATAACTCAAAGGTTTTTTCAGTGATTCTTATGACAAATAGTGTCAAGATGGCTAAACGTCTTATCTGAAAACCTGGAAAAAAGGAACTCAATTAGTTTAGTAGATTTTAGATATTAAACATTTTGTGTGTGGACAATTATGTTGTAACAAGTTTCAGACAATTTGGCTGTTAAACCCGGTATATATATTTAAATGATTCAAAGACTTATATATGTTTGTTAATTGTTCTGTCATAGGTATTGAATATTTGTTCATGATTTTATTACATTGTTATTGAAGTACTGTAATTCCCCATGTATAGTACGCATATTTTTCTAAAAAATAATAAGCGAAATTAGGGGTGCGTATTATGCATAGGTACAAAAAATTGCCGTTTCCTAGGTCGATTTCATTTGCGAAATGACTATTCAACAGAAACATACGACAATTTGACACTAACATTCGGCGATTGTGACCCCATAAGGATGTCAAATACAATCATATGTACCTAACAATACTTACAAATGTAAAATAACATAAGAATTATCATAAAATTAAATTAGAATAATATTATTCTATGTTTAAAACCATTTTTTGTGAAAAACTATATACAAATCTCGTAGACTGAATATTTCATCGAACAAAAACAGGTTAATGATTCTGCGCAGTAGGCACAATATAGGTATTTCCGTTTCCTTTTAGAATCGTTGAAATCGGAAATTTTGATAAATATCTTCAATTACATCTTGAATAAGATTAGGAAACGCTGGCCGTAATGAAATTGGAAAGGTACAATTTATAGAGTTTGATTACTATTGTGAGACCGGAAACTACCTACACAATATACTCTTCCAGGCCTATATTAAGTAGGCGACATAACACTCTAGGGAGTCACACACAGAGTGATAGAGTAAGCTCCGCTTACACTATCTCTGTAACCTGTTGTTAATATATCTTTCTTACATCTAATCCGTGTTCCGTGTTTTACTTCTGTGGTCCCAACTTTGGCCCCACATCAGTGGCGACGAGTATTCGAGAAACGCACTCACGGCGAAAACCTAAATATCTTACCAATCCCACATCTGGGTCGACGAAGAATTCTAGAAACGCATTCATGTCGAAAAACCGCAATACCTTGCCAGTCCCACAACAGTGGCGACAGAAAGATTCGATAATTTCGTTCTCACCATATCAATAGCGACAGAGTACTTGAAAAATACACAAACTCCACGCGTTCCCACAGCAGTGTTGAACGTGGAATTAAACTGGTATTAATACATTAGCGATTTAAAAGCTAAACACCCAGCGTCTATATATATTCCAATACCAAACATCAGTGATGAGCAGTGATTCGACATCTACGGAATATTAAAGTCTGTCCAAAATACGAGAACGATTTCTACACACCCACACACACAGGAAAAAAAAAACAGTTGTACTACCATTGTACTCAAGTTTTCGGAAAAAACTATCGAAATTTTTTTATGTAACTGAGTTGAACTCGGGCATAAAATTATTCTTCCCTCAGATTCACTGAGGTGAGTTTTTTTGTACCTCTATAAAAAAC
This sequence comes from Acanthosepion pharaonis, assembly GCA_903632075.3. NCBI lineage: Eukaryota > Metazoa > Mollusca > Cephalopoda > Sepiida > Sepiidae > Acanthosepion > Acanthosepion pharaonis. Next base: position 447,096 of record CAHIKZ030004198.1, read on the forward strand.
AAAAAAATACATAAGTGTGGTGAAAATTTATTCAATTACATCAAAATTAACGGAACCGCGACGGGAAAAAAAGCTAAACACATAATTAGTTTAGTTTAACTATTGTCTGTCCATATATTTTTTTTCTGTAAAAGAGAAAAAAAAGGAACAAATCTATCAAGATTTTTTTGTGTACCTCCTCTTAGTACACGTGTTTCAAATCAACAAAAAAGCGCTGTCATTTTTGTCTGTTTAAATATGGAAGATTTGCAAAAAGTAGTTGCCCAAATGTTAAAACTAAATTTGGATCAGCAACAAAAATTACAAGAAAGACAACAACTATTTTTGGAATTACATAAACAACAAATGGAATTTCAAAAAATTACGCTTCAGAATGCTGAACTACAACAGAAACAACTTAAAGAATTACTCGTAAATGCATTAAAAGGCTCAAACTCTGAAAAAGATACAATATTCTCCCAGAGTATAATCTACAATTTAATGGAAACCTTTGAATACTTACCAGAGGAAGACAAAACTTTTGAGGCATTTTACAGACGCTACGAAGATATTTTCAACATAGACTGTGAACAATGGTCCAGTAAAAAAAAAAGGTACGTCTTCCATTGAGAGAACTGGGAACTACAGAACATAGTAGGTTCGTAGACTTCATACTACCCAAGAAAACGACTGACTTGGATTTTTCAGACACTATTAAGCTCCTATCGGAACTATTCGGGCCTAACACATCCTTGTTCCACAGACGTTGGAAATGCCTGAACACAGTCAAAGACAATCAGCAAGATTTTCTAACATTTGCAGCATCGGTAAACGAGCTATGTAATGATTTTAAACTAGCCGAGCTGACTGCCGATGGTTTCAAGTGCTTAGTTTTCGCACAAGGTCTAGTATCAGCAGAAGACGCCGAAGTCAGACGACGGGTACTGACCAAGCTTGAGAATGAACAAGGATTGACTCTCCAAAAACTGGCAGAGGACTGTCAAAGAGTAATATCTGTAAAGCGTGACTCAAACACTATCGAGGAATCAGGTGTAGCTCAGATTAATAAAATCAAAAGTAAGTCTAACTCCTATTCCCCTCAAAGACAAAAGTCAAATCTCATGTCCAAAATTACGCAGTAACCAAAAAAAAGATAAGTTAAAGAAACCGCCCGGACCATGTTACCATTTTGGTAAATGGCATTGGATGAAATTCTCTCCAGTTAAGAACAAAAAATATTGCAAAAATTGCAATAAAGTGGTCATACTTTAACTTCGTTCTGGTACGCCAACAGAACGAGAAAACCCAAAAATAAAATTAGGCAAGCTCAATCTGACAATATGGTCGATAGGAATTTAAGAAAATATGTAACAGTGGATATTTTAAATAAGTCCACTAAATTCCAGCTTGACTCGGGTTCTGATATTTCAACCATTAACTGGCGTACTTGGCGAAAATTAAACAAGCCGACCTTATTAAAAACGGATAAAACAGCAAAATCCGTAACTGGCGAAAAGATTAACATTTTAGGCGAGGTGATACTTACAGTAACACTAAATGGAGTTACCAAAAAGCTCAGCCTACGTATTGAAAACTTCAGATAACTTATTTGGAACAGATTGGATAGAAAAATTCAATCTTTGGGATTGCCCAATGAGTACATTTTGTCGCAAGATACAAAGTACAACGTCCAATTTGGTAAATCTAAAAAAGGAACTCAAACAACAATATTCCCAGGTTTTTTCTGGCGGCCTTGGGAAATGTACTAAAATGAAAGCTAAGTTCAAGGTGAAGGACGGTGCACAACCGGTATTGAAAAAGAAACGGAATGTCCCTTTCGCTGCTCTAGAGCAAATCAATAAAGAGTTAGACTCAAACAAGCAGGTATTCTGTCAAAAACAGATTTCAGCCAGTGGGCAGCACCTACGGTCTACGTAAAAAAGAAGTCCAATCAAATACGAGCCAACGCGATCAGAAACATGCCGGCCCCAGATAACGTTCAAGCGTTACAAAGCTTCCTCGGACTAGCTAACTTTTACCAAGGGTTCATTAAGAACATGCAAAATTTGAGAGGGCCTCTCAATCAACTTTTAAAAAAAGGACAAACCATGGTCATGGACCCCGGAATGCCAAGACGCATTCGAGAAGATCAAAGAAACTCTTACGTCAGACCTCTCCCTCACCCATTACGACCCTAGTCTCGACATCATAGTCGCAAGAGATGCAAGCTCGTACGGCATTGGTGCTTGCAGGTTACATAAACTGCCAGATGGTTCGCGAAAAGTTGTGGCTCACGCATCAAGATCTCTAGTTCGATCTTGACATGCCCCAAGTCTCTCCTGAAGTGCGACGCTCAGGAAGGAAAAGGAAATTTACTCAACCGCTCGACGTAAATCTCAAGAGAAAAAAAGTTTTATTTTTTCTCTCCTTTTCAAAAAGAAAACTCTTTGGAAGGGGGGTATTGTGAGACCGGAAACTACCTACACAATAGACTCTTCCAGGCCTATATTAAGTAGGCGACATAACACTCTAGGGAGTCACACACAGTCACACTGAGTGACATAGTGATATAGTAAGCTCTGCTTACACTATCTCTGTAACCAGTTAATATATCTTTCTTACATCTAATCCGTGTTCCGTGTTTTACTTCTGTGGTCCCAACTTTGGCCCCACATCAATCACCAAACAAGGGATGCGTATTATGCGTATAGAAACATTTTCCCACACTTTCAGAACAATTTTAGGTGTGTGTATTATGAATGAAGGCGTATTATACATGGGGGAATTACGGCAAAAAGTGCTTTTCTAATTTTGCATAATGACTTTTGTTTTTGTTTTTTTGTTTTTTGTTTGTTTTTTTTTTAATAATAAATCCCTTAATGAAACAGGTTGAATTATGAATTTAACTCATGTTTTGCTTTGACATCTAAATTAATGGCTTAAAAATTTGAAAAAAACTTTTTAAAGCAAAATCGAGTTTGTTTCGTATTATTTTGTCCTGCTGTTTTCGTTCTTTTCTTCTTGTTTATTGAGAACTTTGTCAATTCCGTTTGTTTGGAATTTTTTTCAGTAACACTTAAACATACACGAATTATTGCAAAGTTCCATTAACCGCTAGTCTAATCTGCATATCCCTTCGGCTAATGGTATCATTCAGCTGAATGAATTTGCAAAGAAAATAACGCAAGATATCTAATTTTCTCCAGGTATTTTTTTTTTCAGGAATAAAACATTTCGTTCCTGATTTCTCTTACCATTTTTATATCTAATAATGATACTTTATAAACAATTTCTCCATCTTTATTCTTTTAAACAAGATATTCCGACCGCTATAGACTCCGGCCTTCCTCATATTATCATCGTTAGATTCAGGTGGTTACAATGTCGAACTGAACCCTTTATTTCACTCACTGGGGTAGACTGTTCTAGTTCCACGTGCCATATTTAATAGATGTCGGTTATCTCCTGTTAATTTCCCTCTGAAAGTTCTCCACTGCCTTAACCGGGTATTGAACTCACACTGTTTGGGTCCTGTCACTGGATCTAACTAACGCCTCTATCCACTGTACCATGTGTCCTTGAGCCATGGCACGTGGAACTAGAACAGTCTACCCCAACGAGCGAAATAAAGGGTTCAGTTTGACATTTCAACCACCTGAAGAAGGTCGGAGCGTACAATGACCGAAACGTTGTAATAAGTATGGCGACAAAAATGAGGACAATAGTCCGAATAATGTACGTAATACCTCATCTCAGAAATATAGACAGATATATATATATATATATATATATATATATATATATATATACGCGCGTGTGTGTGTGCATGCGTGTGTATGTGACTTTAAGCGTGCTACTAGGTTAGCATCCCACACTTTCACTGTCGAAACGGTTAATTGTGGCCGTCTCTTCTACTCCAACAGCTTCTTTCGTACTTCCCGACAGGAACTCCCTTCCTCTTACTTGCTTCCCTGATAGCTATAATCTTCAAATATTCAAATGTAATGTAATGTCAATCGACATCATCTGATGACGTGATCTTCATCTCCGTCCTTCTCTTTATCATTTTCCCAAACACTGCTCTTTACTCTTACTCTCACTCTCTGTAACCCCTCCCTCTTTACTCTTACTCTCACTCTCTGTAACCCCCCTCTTTACTCTTACTCTCACTCTCTGTAACCATTTGAGTGCTAGTAGCACTCCCGCTTTTCCTGGGGTAATATGCTTATATATATATATATATATTATTAGTTTATGCAAAACTAGGTAATCCGCATGGGTAGACCCAAGGAGGATGATATCCGGAGAGCTCAATGTAAAATTCAGAGCCGATATATTTGAATAAAACAGACCACTTTAAGGTTCCATGTAATAAGTTAATTCACGACAACCCTTTTAACAGGGCTCTTTAAGAAAGATTACTCTTTAAAAAAGATTACTAAATATAAAATGGTTACTTTTTCAATGTACTCTCTATGAGTTTTTCCAATCGACTGTTTCATAGAAAATACCCAAAACTCTAACGAACTTCAAATTAAATTCTTCGTAGATTGTTTAGACATTTAGATTTATATCAAACATTAACCTCCCAAATATGCCCTTTAAAGTAATGCGAATTAACAGCGCCTAAGAATTTGAATGAAACCTGCCCTCGTGGAATGTAATTTATTAGGGTTGTTGTAGCTTCTTACTTTAATGTCGGTCTTCTCCCTCACCCCTTACCCATCTATATCTAGAGACAATACGCGTTAAGTTTAAGCGACGTCCAGCCGACACACAGTGGGGTTAAGAATAAGGAATTGAAATGGTACATCTAACCCACTCATATCTTATCTTCTCTCCCACCTCACTTCCTCACTTCGTTAATTTTACATATACCTGATTCGGTCCGTCAAAAACGTGTGAATTTCTTTTCATTTTTCATTTCAACCTTTGGAAGTAAAAGTCTGATGATCCAGAGCCCTTTTAAAGGGCTTGTGGTGAAATAACTTATTACATGGAACCTTAAAGTGGTCTGTTTTTATTCAAACAATATATATATATATATATATATATATATATATATATATATATATATATATATATAATAAGATAAAGAACAAATAGGAAACATTTGTCAATCTAACATGTTTCACTTTTAATAACGCTGCGCCAGAGATTTAGAGAAAACATAAACAGAACTTTGCTTTCGCCACTGACGCAAGGCAATTGTCGTCACACCATTTAAAGTATTATTCAAATCTAGCGCTTAGTTCATGCGCCAAAACGTTGTAAAACAGGTCACATAACGTATCTAGTTTATAGACTACTGGAAATATCATGTATATCATGATTCCCGTCACCTCTTTCAATTCCCAACAATGTAAAGAAACCAGGCGGAATATCAACTTTTCCTCTCAATAGCAGGAACAACCAGGCCTCAAATGTCAGTGAGTTTAAACAACGTTAACTTCAACAACCAGTAAGTCATTCCTGCTACCACATCTTTTAAATAGACTATTTTTCTCACTCTAATCATTACTATGAAACTTCAGAAAAGAACCTTTTCTTTTCTACGTGACTGAGTAGTTAAGGATTTGACTAATCCGTTATTTTCACTTACGTGCTAATACCCTTGGAAAAGGTATGAATACTCTTCTTCTCCCCTCAACTATGTGCAAATAGTAGGACAGACCGGGTTCTATAGCTTTGTTTTGCAAATGGTTTACCGCAGATAGAAATGTTAACCTACTGCTGGGAAAATCTGCCTCATCAATCATGTATCGAAAAGATACAAGATCGTCTAAGCGTGTATCCCACATGGCACATAATTGACTTATGTCTACAGACAATTACTGTGAATGCATAGATTTGTTTTCTGTTGTCATTTATATAAAATGCAGTCGTTATCCATCCTGTCTTCATCCTGTTTTTTTTCCATTCAAATCATGTTAATGCCTTCGACGAACAGTAATCTCTAAATGTCCTGCTATTAGCCAGGGAGAAGTGATCACATGCCTTTCCTGAGGACACCAGTGCTTAGGTTTGGCTGATTCCATTTCTGTTCCTGTTGAGTTCACTCCATGGGAATACCTGCTAAAAAGATCCCTTCCCAAAATTTATAGACTAGTCCTACTGGTATTTCTTCCTGAGCAATAAAAATATCCAATCATTTAAAACCATAGATTTCAAATGAGCCCGCCATTTCAGAAACATCCGTCCAGCACTATCTTTCATGACCTGTTCATACTCGAATAATCCCCGCCTCCTTTACATTAGCTGCATATCCGGTGTTCACACTGAATTACCATATTTAGAGAATAACCGATATAAATCTAAGCATTTCTCTGAGGATACATTGGTTCCCCTACAAATACATTTTCATACGGGCACCCTATGACTTTTGGCACGTCATGGTATATGAAATCGAATTTTATAACTAACGAAGAAATCAACAAAGACGGTATTGATAACGTCGTGTGAAACAAGCCTAGCTTCTCTCTGCAATAAAACGGATATATATATATATATATATATATATATATATATATATATTCATGAATTATTCATACAAAAAACAAATACAAAGGTTAATGATTTAATTGGCGAGAAATCCATCGTCGCGAACAATTCAAATAATATAAAAAACCCCGAACATGTTTATGAATGAAAAGATCCTTGTTTTTATAAGTTTCCAAAAACAATAACTCATTTCTAATAGCATTTTTCGGATTACAATATATATATTTTCATTGTCCTCTTATTACTGACAATTACTTATTAATAACAAGAACAAAATCTATTCCATACCTGAGGATGTCTGTAGGAACAGACGAAAGCTTGTAAAAATAATAAGAACTTATGTAACAGAAATGTATAAGAAGTATTCTCGCCATTTAATTCATTAACCTCTATATTTGTTTTTTGTATGAATGATTCATGAATTTATGAATTATATTTGCACCTTTTTTTAATTAAAAATATATATATATATATATATATATATATATATATATATATATATATATATATATATATATATATATACTGAGCATTTTACGTAATTACTTTTACTCGTTTTGGAGGTTTTTCTTTGAACACTGAGCTTGAATTCTGGACGATCGTTTTCGCCTCAATTTCATTTTCTTAGTTCTTTTTTTTTTATTCCTCATTTTTCCTTGTTTATTGGTTTGTTCAATTACAATTGAAATACCTAAAAGGTTTTTCCAAACGAGTACCACTATATATATATATATATATATATATATATATATATATATATATATATATATATATATATATAAAAAGATAGTGAAGAGAGTAATGTTAATCTGAAAATAAAAACAAATCGACAATGTGAATAAGAAAAAACGCAAGAAATGTTCATTGTATATTTTTTAATGTTTTTTTCATATTATTTTTTTCAATCATTTAACCTTTTTTTTTAAATTTCAATTGTACATTCTAAATAAATAAAAATTGAAAAAAAAAGAAAACAAAAAGGAATAAAATAACAAATAAAATACATTTCAGTGATTTTTTTTCTTAAATTATTTTTTGTATTTTGTTGTCTAGGAAGAACGATATTTTTTTCCAAATGCTTATACATATATATATATATATATATATATATATATATATATATATATATATATATATATATATATATGTTTTCCTTATCGTTTTGTACAACTCTGCGTTTCATTCACACCGATCTTCTGTTTCAATCAGTACTTGAAGATTATTGAGTGCAAGTAACTCAGATTTGCACCAAATGGTTAGGAAAATGTATATTTATCATTAATGTTATAAATTCTAGTTCTGTTATTTTTACATCGAGCACTACCACCAGCACACTATGTGCAATATTTCGTACTATTATTTATATTATATATATATATATATATATATATATATATATATATATATAATGTTAAGATAAAGAAC
>CAHIKZ030004198.1:462500-490000 GCA_903632075.3 Acanthosepion pharaonis
GAATGTATGCATGCATGTAATAATAATAAATATGGATTATAAATTGTCAGGTGTTGATTGTTTTTAGTCAGCACCTGAAATTGCACGAGGAAAAATGCATATTTATTATTAATATATAGTTTAGTACCGTTATTAAACATCGAACATTTTTTTATTTGCAAAATTTTATATTAGTATTTTCTTTGGAAAATTGTATATTAGTATTCAACCTATTAATGGTCTATATCTGATATCGAGCATTATATTGCAAAAGATTGCTTGCATCAATCGTCCTTTCTTCCACTAACTGACAGTCTTTTTGGCTTTATACTGTCGCTATATATATATATATATATATATATATATATATATATATATATATATATATATATATATATATATATATATATATATATATATATATATATATATATATATATATATATATATATATATATATATATAGATTGATGGGAAGCCTTTTTATTGACAACGCATTTCGCCTATGATATGTAGTTAAGTGGGGGTGTTCTGGTCAGAATAAAAGACACCTACTTAACTACCTAACGAAGGTGAAATACGTTGTCATTATAAAAAAGTTTTCCACTTCCCTGATCTTTTCTTTTGTTTCTTTTCTATGCCCCAATAACACACACAGACACAAACATATACATACATACATACATACATATATATATATATATATATATATATATATATATATATATATATATATATATATACATCAATCAAATAGCATTTTAAAATGACCTACCATGTCGCCGAGTTTCATTCTCTTACAATCATCAGTTCATGAAATCTCTGAATTACTCTGCACATGTTTTATACGTGGGGTGTTGAATATATCCAGCTACCCCAGATTCACATTTTTTTATAGAGTGATCATTCTTGTGTTTGCATGTAGTTATATATATATATATATATATATATATATATATATATGTGTGTGTGTGTGTGTGTGTGTGTGTGTGTGTGTGTGTATATATATATATATATATATATATATATATATATATATAATATATGTGTGTTTTCATATATATATAGTATGTGTTATATATATATATATATATATATATATACATATTATGTGTATGTTATCAACATTGGAAGAGTTTGGAAGGCCATTTTGGAATTCACATTAAGGAAACGGATGGAATAAAAAGAAGAAAGTGTAACCAATGTTTTTTTTCATTCAGTGTCTTTGGTTTTCTTTCATTTTTCTTTCCTTTTCTTCCTTTCTATATCTTTTATTTTTTTCTTTTCTTTCATTGTCTGTTTTCTTTTTCTTTCTTTAAGTCTTCAAACAATTAAAAAATGATTACAAAAAAAAAATAAACAAACAACTAACGATTCAATAAATAATTATAAATAAAACAATCAGTTAGGCACGCTAACACCAATGTTTCCCGCCAATTTTTCTTTTTTTTTTTTCCTCGCCATCATTTTTTTGGCCGCCATTTGTAATTTTGCTGTCTGAGGCATCTTCATGGCGTATCCCCGTTGAAAATGAACGCATCTCTCTTATCGTCTTGTACCCACTTGTTACTTCAAATGTCGTATCGAATAAGACACCATGATGTAGCATATATAGAAGTCGACCCCCTGGGTGGACACGTACATACACATACATATATTCGCTCATTCTTGGTTTTATAGTTTACACGGATGTTGGAAGAATATAGTTACATGAAAATGGTCGTCAAAAGAATTCATGCTGATTTGTATGCGAGTATGTATATACATATTTGCATATGAGTATCTTCATGGATATTGCCGATATTTAATAACATTCTGAATCATCCGACTGGTATGGGTATAAGGCATCATTGACTAATCCAAGGTCAAAATGTATTCACTCTTGAAGGATTTATCAATATATATATATATATATATATATATATATATATATATATATATATATATATTTCGTAATAATATCATCGATATACATAGATGATATCCTATGGGTAGATAGCAGGACAGAGTGAGTCCTATAGCATTGAGTATCAACCGATCTAGAAGGACAAGCCATGAATTCAAAACCCCGACTATGATAGCCTCCTCAACTCGGAATTAGCCAAGGATGATGAGTATGGTTACTGAAGACATGGTAAATCAGGGAGGTGTTCCTCCAACACGAGTGAGAAGTCTCTGGATTTGAATAAATGTATATATATATATATATATATATATATATATATATATATATATATATATATATATATTGACCAAATGCCTGACGAAAACATCTTCGTAGAAACCGTGTTTGCAGAAAGGTGAGTGTTTTGGATATTTTACATTTTAACTTTCCCTGCATTTTTGTTTCTGAAAATTGTATTGATCACTCTCTTAATTTAGTCTTTCCTTTTGGCAAATATATTTTTTGCCATAAATTTAATTATGAAGTATATATATATATATATATATATATATATATATATATATATATATATATTTGGGAATAGGCATATGATTTTGGCACTTTGACCTTGTGCAATGGTTATTGCCATTTACATTTAATTGTAAATCAAATAGTTCTCAAAGTTGTATAGTTCCAAAGACTAACCCAATTTCAGCAGGATTCACTCTTTTTAAATATATATATATATATATATATATATATATATATATATATATATATATATATATATTTGTGTTTGTGTATGTGGGTGTATTTATATGTAAATGTGCGCTTGCATTTTCAGATGCTATGTAGGGAATTTTTTTTTTCCATGTAACTAATGTTTTCTTTGAGTTCATTTAGTTCATATGTCGGTTAAAGTTCATTACCTCAACATTTTCACAAATAGTTTTCAATGACAACTCCTCGACTCGAACCCGTACAAGCAATTTACCAATATTGTTCGCAGAATACAAAAAAAAAAAATAATAATATAAATAAATATACATAAGTAAATGAAAATTGATGGCTGCGGTTTTTACCTTAATAGGCACTGTATTTTTTCCACATAAACACTCGTGCATGCATCTGTGTACACTGTTATATACCTACGTCTATATTCGTACACGCATTGATGCGTTCGAATACATTACTTGTTTATATTCCCAATTCCTGCATCGACAGATGTATATATATGTACATGCTTTTTGATGGATGCTTCTAAAATCAAACCTGAGGAAGATTTCTTCGTCATAGGTATTTCATTTTCACATTCAAAAATTCTTGTGTAAATATTCAGTCTTTTACCATTTTCTTTTCTTTTTTGAGTCTGTCATTTTGACTTTGAAAAACGATTCTTTGAATAAAGAATCCTTTAGGTATCTCTGGTTCGACTTCAGTATGTTTCTTCACTTTATATATTTTGGGGCGAAGTCTTTTTTTTTTTTTCGTTTTGTTTCGTCCATTCATTGAATGGATTAAAGTCTTGTCTCTTCTCTAAAAACACATAGAGTCATCGTTATACATCTTCGCCCTCTGTGTCGTGTCCATTGCTTCGTATTTGAATAGATTTCTTACTTCTGTAGATATCCCAAAGTCCAGATACTATTTCAGCGACCACTATGTCGCTTGAGTTCTTGCCGATTAAGCGAAGCGTAAAGACGCCATCATGACGTAAATATTCTACAGTAAACCGATTCGCCAACTTCTTGTCCGGCGTTGTCCCTATGCGATCCATAATTTTTAAAAACTTTCGCACGTACTGTATGCGAGTGGTGGGGAAGATCATGTGAACAATCCATGAGGCAAAACTGTAGCAAGAAAGAATCGATACAAAAACTAGCCAAAACCAAAGAAATATATAGATCTTCTCATTAAACAAATTTATTGGAAGTACGCATTGGACTGTATAGCGGTTCAAATTAGGCAACTGTCGGATTTCAAAATCACAGAGGGTTACCCGAGGAAATCGTCGGGATGCTGTCCAGTCTTTACCCTCTATAAGGTCCTCAAGCACCTGCCAGCCGTAAATCCGGTAGCCGGAGCCGAGGAAGGAGTCCAGTAAAAAAAGCTGTCCGATGACGTTGGAAATATAAAGTATCTTGACTAAGAAATAAACAGCCACAAGGTAGTTGCCGTAGCGTCGACCGCATAGCAAGGACAAATTCGCGGACAGGATGTGACGAAGGCGGATGCAGAATGAATGCCGTGTTTCACGTTGATTATCAAGACACCGATCCATGTGTCTGACCACGTATTTGATATTCCGTGTCCTGTTCTCTGGGCTTTCATACTGAGCATCGCTGGCCACGCTGACGATCCGGTCGACGTTGATACCGGACTGGCCGTTGAGCAGTCGCCAGATGATACACGGTAAATAAAAAAGCAGAGCTTGCAACAGAAGCACCACGGGTACCCACTGATAATAGCTGAGTTCTTTTTCTTTGCGCTTATTGTGGGCCACGGGTATTTGGTCCTGCATATCAACATAGTAGGTGTTTGAAATCCAGCACACGTTATTCGTGTAGTCGACGTGCGCGCCTGTGAATTCACCGGGGCACCAACATCGAATGGGGTCACCGACATATTGGCGCGCGCTGACCACCACTGTAAATATGATGAGGATGCCCGTTGTGTATAAATGGTTCATTCGATCTATGAGGTCATCGTCATTGCGGACTTTAACTTTGCCTAACCGACCAACTGATCCAATAATGCTGTCCATCCTGAAAAGAAATGAAAGAAAAGTTAATAAACAAGATGGAAATTTTCAAGACATCAAGACAATCAGAACGAAGAATAAAGATTATCTTTTTTTTTACCAAATATTAGTAGTGGCTTACTAAACGACGTTGTTCTTGGAGTAAGTAAAAAGTGCATAATATGAGGATATATTGGATAGAGACCGGTAGATAACGGCTGACCTGAAAAGGTTAAGATTGTAGAGACCAAGGAAACATACTTTCTCAAGTCTAGTAGAATACGAAAAGGAATCGGTATGAGCCTTGGGAATCATATTCATTAATATGGGATGATCTGGAAGCAGGGGTCTGTAATGTTATCGGTCCTAATCTGGCATTTGGGAGATAATTTCCTCTTTTTTTTTCTTTTAAGCGTTTCACCCCAAGCAAGGCGGGAAGCCACTAGAACGCAAGAAGTTACAGAGAGTTGGAGCGAGAGCAAATAGGAGTGATAGAGGAAAGGATGAAGAGAAGGATAGGGGATAGATCAAGGCATCTGGAGACGTCGATTGACATTACATTTGAATAGTTGGAGATTATAGCTATCAGGGAAACAGGAAGAGAGGAGGGTGTTCCACAGGCGAGAAATGAAGCTATTGGAGTAGAAAAGACGGCTACATTTAACAGTTTCTACAGTGAAGGGGTGTGAGCGAGATGCCAGCCTAGTAGAACGCTTAAATTCATGAATTTGGGAATCAGCGAAAGCAGCTCATTGGAGCTGTTACAATGAAAGTATTTGTAAAAAAAAGACAGGTGGAGGCGACGGCACATCTATGAGAGAGCGACTGCAGACGAGATGTCAGATCAGGGCCAGTTACATTGCATATCCGTCTCTGGATCTTATCAAGAAACTTGAGACAAACATAAGGGGCACCAGACCATATATGGTAGCAATACTGCATGCAAGGGCGAACGGTTGATTTGTAGATTTGAAGGATCGATTCCGGGGAGAAAAATTTCCTGGCGGGGCACAGGGGGCCAACTTTCCTTGCGGTGGACGAAGCTATTGACTCAATGTATTTGTTCCATCTCAGGTCAGCAATAAATTCGCTAAATAAGAAATTCATAGCTTAAAAGTGCAACGGTGAACCGTTTAGACACTGGAATTGGATATCAGGGTTCAAGTTTTCGCCTAGTTTCTTAAGTTGACTTTTATACAAATGCCTTTGGGAGAAGCCAGAATTTATATCTTCTCTTCCGAGCTGTGTTAAATAATGAGACAGTCAGTTATGTACCATTCCTGATACACGCATAGTCGATCATTTATCTTTCAATACATGACTAACGAGGCAGATTTCTTCGCGCAGTTGGTTGCCATTTCTTTCTGCGGTAGACCAGTTGCCATCCAAGGCTATAGAATCCGGTCTGTCCTATTTACCCATAGCTGGGGGAGAAGAAGAGGAGTCATACCTTTCTCAAGGTGTATGCCATAAGATCTTATGCATCTATCCCAAGAGGACCATGCTCTCTTCGACGTGTTTAGCAAGCTTGTCCCGCTAGATCAGTTTTTTTTTTTTTTAAGCATTTCACCCCAAACAAGGCGGGAAGCCACTAACACGTAAGGGGTTATAGGGGATTTGGAGCGAGAGCAGATAGGAATGATAGAGGAAAGGATGAGGAGAAGAATAGTGGATAGATCAAGGCAACTCGAGATGTCGATAGACATTACATTTGAATAGTTGGAGATTATAGCTCTCAGGGAAACAGGAATAAGGAAGGGAGTTCCACAGGCGAGAAGTGCGAGATATGAAGCTATTGGAGTAGAAGAGACGGCTACATTTAACAGTTTCAACAGTGAAAGGGTGAGAGCGGGATGCCAGCCTCGTAGGACGCTTGAATTCGCGAAGTCTGGGAACCAGCGAAAGCAGCTCATCGGAGCATTTACCATGAAAGTATTTGTAAAAAAAGTTACGACTAAGTAATGAGTTCGATCCACCCTGAGTGCCCCATAATCTCGACCCTGAGCCGCAACTAAGCTATACTTAGCAAATCACTATCTCTAGAGAACCACCATTGATTTTCTCATTTAAGTCGCATGTAACACGAGAACAGCCACTCAAGGGATGCCATCTTCTGTTATCTGCCTTTATTCAGTCAATATCTATGTCGATATATAAAACATAATTATCTAACTTCTACGTGTCATATCGGTTAAGTAATGGATAGCGGCTCGGATTGAGGAATCGGAGAGCCGAGTTCGAATTCCAGTCGAATCCATTACATTCATTTACGTGCTAATAACCTTGAGAAAGGTATGACTCCTCTTCTTCTCCCCCAGCTATGGGTAAATAGCAGGACAGACCGGATTCTATAGCCTTGGATGGCAACTGGTCTACCGCAGAAAGAAATGGCAACCAACTGCACGAAGAAATCTGCCTCGTTAGTCATGTATTAAAAGATAAATGATCGACTTAGCGTGTATCAGCAATGGTACATAACTGACTGTCTGGCGTGCCATATCCATTTAGCACAGGACCAACCATGGCTCTCCACGACTTCCTATCTTTTTTAGTCCTTAGTAAAAGTTGCTTTTTGAGATCTCTCCTAATCCCTATTCTTGCTAACGCAAGGTCGTTAGCTAGGTTACGTACTGATTTCCTCTTTCCGCTTGGCTTTCAATATTACCTGTAAGCTGGGTCGAATTTAGGCTTTAAGATGTCCCTGGGCTGTTACACTTTGGAAACCACTTCATTAGATATATATTTTAGATGACGCTTTTTTCGTATAAAACATTTCAACTAAAAACTATGAAAGCCTAAAATTTGATTTTTTTTAGTATTTTTTTTCTCAATAAGAGTAGATAGGTACGCCTATGGCCCGGTTCACACTCCTTTCCATTCTTTTCAACGGGAATTGAGGTTTATCCCTTGTTTTATGCTTAGGACAGGGTTTCCGGTTTCTTGTAAAGTCTACTTCCATCTTGACCGGATTTTGGCTTCAGGATACCACTAGGCTAAGATAATTTTGCGGCCCCTTTATTGTACATGTTATCCCCCAATCTATACAAAAAGGTTTCTAGATGATACTTTTCTGGTATAAGACATGAAATCCTTCAACTAAAACTTTTCATGATTTTTAAAATTCATCCGATTTATTTCATTAGAAAATTTGTGATATTTTTTTTAATTCGATCTTTACACCCTACAGATAGGTATCTAGAGTTAATCCCGTTTTACACTGAAATTCTAAATTTATTGAATTTAAAAGACTTACTCCAAGTAGAGAGGAGCAAATACTCTAAATTGTTTAAAATAAGTTCGATGGAACCTCATTAAATCTGAAAATAAACGAATATCCTCTTCTTTCTTTCTTTTTTTTTTTTTAGTCTTATCGGGGGCACAAAACTAGATGCTATTCGTCTTGAAGCCCATCCGACACTGCTTGTGAGTGTCAAATTTTCAAAGCCATCTTTCCTCATTACGTGCCTTAGAAATGTCAGCTATTTTTATGATGCGATGTCTCAGTGTCCTTTTTATTTCCATTTTTGCTAAAACAGTCATGAAAATCACCTATGGCTCTGATTGGTTAATCAAGTTTTAATTACCTACAGGTATACTTATCGGAGTTGTCTTGATTTTTTTTTTTTTTATCCATCTACAAGCACAGTCGTAGATACTTATGAATCAATAGACTTCTTCCGGCTCTGTACATGTCGAATCAAGTCTACGGCTTACAAAAGAACTGGCCTCGGGCTATCGAATCCAGGAAGGAAACCTTACACATTGCGTGAGAAAGATTCTCATGTCAAACTTGATCAGTGAAAGAAATATCGATTTATTCTTGTTACAGGTGTCAATGCAGGTGTTCAATTGTGCTTGGCTGCACAGAACACCATACGGTATAAGCATTGGAAATGGTCAAACTTTGCTTTCAATATATTTTTTTTCGTTAGCCTTTGATTATGCAGAACTGGCTCCACAATTGACAGAGAAACAATCCTCAGAAAATCAATCAAAAGACGTGGAAAGCAAGTGTGCGTATGGTTATGTGCGTAAATACTTACTCGATTTTCTACAAACACGCATCCATTCTCCCCATAGTATATTTCATATTTTTTATCTAAATTTCTGGGATTATTTACATGTGGACTATTGTCCTCATCTTATTTGTCAAGGCACCTGATTAAAATCAGAAGTCACAACGGCTTAAACGTGTTACTAATAACAACAATATGTGTGTACATATATATATATATATGTGTGTGTGTGTGTGTGTAAATAAAAAGAAAGAACAGTAAAATATAATCCGGTGTTCTTATAGATATTTTTATTTTTACAAAATAGTGCTCAATGTAAATTTACAGAGCATTAATATTATAAATTAATTGATTTAAATTTTTTTTCCGCCACACAGTTCTAACCATGTTTCAAAAATGGAAGCTAAAAGCTCAGAATTTAATTTTGTAATTAAATTAAAGACATTAGTTCCATTTCATCCTCAAGCGAATTTTGCTGTGTCTTTAAAACCCAGTAATTTTAAAAGTTACTCCAAAATTCGTTTTTTGAAACATGGTTAGAACTGTGTAGCGGAAAAACCATATTTTAAATCAATTAATTTATATATATATATATATATATATATATATATATATATATATATATATATATACAGTGTAACCCGGACATAAGAGAGTTGTCGGAAGCGGAGAAGAAGTCTCTTATATCCGTGTTTCTCTTATATCCGGGTTTGGTCTATTTTATATACATTAACACCGGCTCTAATTTGGGACCAGAGAAAATCTCTCTTATATCCGGGTTTCTCTTATATCCGGGTTTCTTTTATATCCGGGTCTCTTATATCCGGGTTACACTGTATATATATATATGGATGAAGAAATATAGTCTTAAGGTGTGCTATATTTATAGAATAAAGTGCTCACTATCAGAGATAGAGCGTGTGTAAATATAAAAGTGAAAATAGAAGTCAACAGTCAGAGGGGACAGGCTGTTTCATGCTAGATGCAATCGTCAGCATGAAAACAGTCTGTCGCCTCTGAATGTTGACCTCAATTCATAACATTCATGTATTCGTAACATACATGTTGGCAACACTAATATAATAGTATCATCTACATGCAAAAAAGGCTAAAAATAATGGAAGATTTATTAATAAAAATATAAAAA
Organism: Acanthosepion pharaonis; assembly: GCA_903632075.3. Lineage (NCBI taxonomy): Eukaryota > Metazoa > Mollusca > Cephalopoda > Sepiida > Sepiidae > Acanthosepion > Acanthosepion pharaonis. The sequence continues at coordinate 472,268 of CAHIKZ030004198.1, forward strand.
ACAACACTTAAAAATATTAACTTTGAACATGGACATAATATCTTGACCGTGTTTTGAAAAATGAAAACATTTTATAAAACATACATACAACAAACTATTTCTTATTTTAATAGTTAAAATATAATCCTTGAAAATGGCTAAATGTATAGCCGAAAGCGCTCGGATAAAAAGAACATTCGGACAGTTTTTATATAATTTGTCATCCGAAAAGAAAAAGAAATTATTAGATCGCATAAGAAATTGTATAAAAAATCTAAATAAAAGCACCTTGTCTGTTGTATTCAATGAAATGTGCATGAAAGAAAGATTGATGCCTAAAAACACACACACACACACACACACACACACACACACACACACACACACATATATATATATATATATATATATATATATATATATATATATATATATATGAGGAGGTACGGTGGAGTAATGGATAGCAGCTTGAATCGGAGAGCCGTGTTCGAATTCCAGTCGAATCCATTACATTCACTTACATGAAAGGTGTGAATCCACTTCTTCTCCCTCCAGCTATGGGTTAAATAGCAGGACAGACTGGGTTCTATAGCCTTGGATGGCAAACTGGTCTAGGAGAAGGGAAACTCTGAATTCAAAACCTGCCGAGGGTCGTTTGGGGACCTTGTGGCACGTAGTGCACCAGGTCTCTGTATTCGGCCCTTCAAAAAGTGTGGATGGTCCTGCAGGAAACCTTCACCACTATAATCAAATCTCATGTGCTGTTGTTGGGCTGTCGGTTTCCTGGGAACTGATCTGCTTGACCCTCATACATCGAATTCGACAGGAGAGTATATATATATATATATATATATATATATATATATATATATATATATATATATATATATATATATATATATATACCCAAGTATATAATTTTTGTAGTGATTTTATAACATATTTTTGTAGTGATTTTATAACATATTTATGTTATAATTTTTTTAAATAAATAATTATATATATATATATATATATATATATATATATATATATATATATATATATATATATATATATATATATTTATGCATGTGGTGATTTTCTAAACTTGATCTATTGCCACAAGCTTGCTAACCATTACAACACACCGAAGTCCCTCTCTCCTCTATTTAGTTCATGCCACATGAAATGCCATACGAAAAAAATTCTCAAATTTCCATAGTAAAAAACGCACTCACTTAAATTTTCCAAAATATATTCAACCTTAGCGTTGCGATTGCCCAATCGAAAAGTTTGTATCCGTTATTAACTGACCGACTGTACAAAATAATACCTAAAAGTTTCTTTCCCTATACTTTATATAATGTGAAAGGCAAAAGAAAAGATTTTCATTACCAACGCGTTTCGTTCCTTGGAGAACTTTTCACGTTGAGACTTTGTTTTGTAACTTTTATTTACACACCCAAGTAACATGGAGGAAAAATACTAAGTTTTTAATCTTTAAATTTGAGAACGTTTTAAATATATTCTTAAAGCGTCCTTTTAGCAGAGTCTCAAAATGGCCAAATTTGCGTCTCCCTACACACAAAATACGAGTATATATATATATATAAAAAAAATAATTGATTATATTATACTTGTGCTGAATCTAAGATTTTTTTTTATGTTTTAAAAATACTCAACCTGCAATTCTTTAAAACAAATTGTGGGTCAAATTGTTTCCCAATTTGAACATCTGTGGACATTGCTTTATAGTTATTTGTAAAACATTGTTGCTATACTTTTAAAAACATTAACAAAAAAATAAACTAAGTTACCTCCCTGACATATTCTTAACGTAAATTGACTATAGAGCGTTTCATGCGCATTTACAAAAGATTCACAACTATCAATTACATTAATTTTTTTTTCACTTCTAAAGATGATCTTCGGTGAAACTGAAAATACCTGGGAAAATAAAATAAACAAATCAAAACTACGGTGACTTTCTTAATCAGGTTAATAACAACACAAAGAAATTGATCCGAGAATTTGAGAGGATTAAAATAAAAATAAATAGACATAATCTGTCTAGATTATTCAACAAAACATGCTTTAATAAAGATATGCTGCCTATATGTATGTTTATATGTATATATGATGTGTATACGTATGTGTTGTGTAAGCATATTTTTGTAAATATCTAGTCATATTCTGTATGTGATTTTGGCCTATGCCTGTGATCTTTTCAAATAATATTAATGCAGTAGGTTTCCTTCAGGAGAGGGCTGGGTTTATTGGCCGGCGCCTCAGGTGTCCCCAGAAAGGGAAATGCCGAGGGGTATAAGCAATTTTTCCGCGGTAATGCCGTTAAACTCGCTTGTAAACGTCGACCTTGTGTCACACCTGGTAGCAATATGGGCGCGCTCAAAAATACCCTGTATAATGTGCGTGGTTTGGTTTGGTTTGGTGTGTTTTACGGCACATCAACCTCAATGTGTTATTTAATGCCGACAAAATTTTCATTTTTGGTAATATTTTTTTTTTCTCCAAAAATCTATTTCTGGTAATATTTTTTTCCTTCAAAAATCTATTTCTGGTAAGAATTTTTCTTCGCTGGTAATATTTGTTTTTCAAAAATGTATTGCTGGTAATATATATATATTTCTTTTTTTACAAAGTATTTCTGGTATTAAACCTTATTTTTACATTTTCATAGTATTTTGACCCGAGTTTGAGTGTTAACTATTTGCCATTAGCTGGGACCCTAACAGGTGCTACCACCCTGGGTTAGGGTGGACCTGGGAACAACAGCAATTAAGAGGTGGTTCTACACTCCTCAGCTTCTCCTGATCAGAGACCTTGCTGCTGGATGTAGTTTATCGTCTTACTCAGGACGGATAATGTGTGTGTGTGTGTGTGCGTATTACGAAAAGTGCAATTATATGGGAGCAATATTATAAGAGTGTGTTTGGGAAATTAGATCAAATACATTTTCAATTCGTTCAGGAAATAACATATACTCGTGTCCAGTCATTGGAAACAGGTTGCATTATATTTTAAAGATATATTTAATGACTTTTGCTATTTTTTGCCATTGATTTTTATTAACGAAATTATTGAATGAGAGCATTGTTCATTGTTGTTCTAGGATTTATTGCCAAGGGGTGTTGCTATGGAAAATGGGTGTGGCCCTTAGGCTAGCCTGGCTTGCAGCCAGAGAGCTAAGAAACATAACTTACTTCTATATACAAGTCTGTATACACAGGCCTTCTATATTTCGTGTTCCACAGGATGTGCGCGATCATAGTTCTCCACAACTTCCCGTCCTTTGTAGCTCTTAGTAAAGTCTTTTTGCTATCCCTCCACATCCCTGTACTGCCAACTCTTTACGCAAGATCGTTAGGTAGGTTTTTCGCTTTTGCCTTCAATATGCCCTGTGAGTGTTGAATTCGCTAAGCCCTCTTCACTCATTATTTGCCCTAAAAATCAGGTGTCTGTTTTATTTCCATTTTCCTTAACATTTCGTCGTTACTCAGATGTTCAATCGGCGGTATTCTCAGCATCCTGCAGTAGAGCCATATTAATGATGTTTCACGTCTCTTCTTCATCTTTGAAGAGATTGTCCAGTTTCCACCGCCATATGGAAGGATACAAATTTTACATAACAGTTCAGTACTGTTTGTAACAAAAATTTCTTGTTTCTTAATATTTTGCTTAGGTTTTGAAAAGCATCTTCCGCTTTTCCAATATCCGTTCGGATATTCATGTTTTCTCGTCTTCGTTAATGATGTAATGAATATGCATACACCTGGGTTCCCCCTCAGAGTAATATGATTGACTGGTGTCAGCCATAAATACAGACTAATGTGGAGGTACATGCTACGCCTATTGCCTACCACTACGACGAGGACCAGTCCATTGCGGTTACCTGCTAGATTGTCCTACCGGGTTACAATAGTCAAAAACCACTTTGCTACTTCGAACAAATATATCCCTTTCCGGGATATATCAGTTAAAACACTTCGATATTTTAAATTTTCCTCCGTTCTTAATTTCGTAGATGATCACGCCAGATAACATGCCATGTCTCTTCTTTATCTTTGAAGAGATTGTCCAGTTTTCACCGCTATATGGAAGGATACAAATTTTGCATAACAGTTCAGTACTGTTTGTAACAAAAATTTCTTGTTTCTTAATATTTTGCTTAGCTTTTGAAAAGCATCTTCCGTGCTTAATTTAAGTGTCCCCCATTCATATCTTGTAGATTAGGCCATTTCTTTCTGTTGTCAATCACACATTCTTTCTTTTTACAAGCATGGGCACGTGGCCGAGTGGTTAGAACATTCGCAATCTGACTTTGAAACCCGCGTTCGAATCTCACCTTGGTCGATTTGTCAGGAAGAAGGCTTCCTGATGTTATCGAACTGGAGGGGTCGATACCAATCCAGCGTTCCCAATCCCAGGCATTGACCCAATCATTGAAATTGAGTGAAATTGGGTAGACGGAACCCTTGGCGTGATCAGTAGCTGAACAAGGTAAGGCACTCAGTCACGATGGCTTATGAATTTATGCTAACACAAACATTCGTTTATCCAATTGCACTCGCAGTGCTATCTCGATCGAGTGTGCTGGTTCAAGTTGTTGATCACGCCAGATAACACGCTTCTCTCCCAGAAACTGTAATTAAGGTCTGCTCAGCATAGTTGCAGTATAAACCACAGGTGGGCTCTGTGGGTGTTGAATACAAATGCGCCTGATTGGCTAGCCGGCCTAGTAGATGGGTATACTCGAATACGAGTGGCCAGCTTAGAAACGACGTTTAATCCTTTCTTCTTGCTTTCCTTTAATAGAATTGTTATAGAAGGGTTCCACACACTTATACACAATAAAAACCAACAGATTAAACCAGATGGGTAAACATATTTATGTGTGTGTACGTCTCTACGCATGCATGGTTGGTGATCTTGCAGACATCTGAGCCATAAGCTGTGGTCTTCGCCCGTGTGCACAAGTGCAAAAACCCATTACACTTATACACAGATATGCACACATGCATAATAATAGCATGGTTAGCTAATCTCTATTGCAGACGTCTGCTCGAGGATATATGCGTCCAGTACCCATAGACCCAGCCTTTGATGAGCAAAGTTACATCTGGAAGAGAGATCATAATCGGGTGTGATCAGTAGCTGAACAAGGCAAATACACTCAAACTCTCGCTCACGATGGCTTATGAATTTATGCTAACAGAAACATTCGTTTATTCAATATCACTCGCTGTGCTATCCCGTACCATCACCAAAGTTAAGCAAAATCAAGCTTGGTCAATAAGTAGATGGGTGACCGCTTGGGAATATTATGTACTGTAAGCCTTGGTGTCAAAGGTGATGTGATTGATAATGGCACGAAATTGTTAATAGGAGAGCCGAGTTCCAATTCCGGTCGGGTTCGTTATATTCGCTTACGCGAAAAAGGAAAGGCATGAACCCACATTTACCCCCAGCTATTATAATTATTATTAAGATTTGTATCACTAAGACATTATTACCTCCAAAAATAAAATTGCGTACAAGATACCGTAATTCTTCATGAATAATACGCATTTTTTCTAAAAAATAGTAAGCAAAATCAGGGGGGGGCGTATTATGCACAGCTACAAAAAAAACTTTAAAAAATTGCCGTAAAATAAAATAAAAATTATCATAAAACTAAATTAGAATAATATTATTTTATGTTTAAAACCATTTTTAAAAATAAGATTAGGAAAGGCTGGTCGTAATGAAATTGGAGCGGTACAATTTATAGGGTTTGATTACCAAACAAGGGGTGCGTATTATGCGTGAGTAGAAGCATTTTCTCACACTTTCAGCACAATTTTAGATTTTATATTATAGATGTAGGCGTATTATACATAGGGAATTTAATATTTAAAAAATATTAGTTTGGGATTAATTCATGACTTATATATTTAAATGACATGGGGTTATGAAACATTTAATTTTTTAACATTTTCATAGACGTGGAGGGGGAGGAATTCTTTCAGCAAGAGAGATTATTGGAAAATCCAGAGCGCAGATTTATATTTTGATATGATTCGATAGCGGTACTCTTCAGTATTTTCCGTCTAAGTTACTGTAATTCCCCATGTATAATACGCATATTTTTTTCTAAAAAATTAATTAGGTCAATTAGAATAATATTATTCTATGTGTTTTTAATAAGAGTAGGAAAGCCTAGCCATAATGAAATTGGAGAGGTACAATTTATAGGGTTTGATTACCAAACAAGGGGTGCGTATTATGCGTGAGTAGAACCATTTTCTCACACTTTCAGCACAATTTTAGGGGTGCGTATTATGGATGAAGGCGTATTATACATGTGGGAATTCCGGTATTTAGATTTCGGTATTAAACAGTACATAGAGTTTGTTTAGCCGTTAAATAAATACAACCAACTAACAAATCCTCGACAAATCTATCATTGTGAGATTCGAAACCGGACCCTAGTTTTGGATCGTTAATGCCTATAACCACTCAGCCATGCAGCCCTTGCTGAAATACTCACTCAGGAATTTACACTCATGGATACACATTCATAAAAATATTCACATACCGACAAAATATACAAGTCAGACACATACTCACACACATATTTACACACGCAGACACACACACACACGCGCACACAGAGTCAGGCAATCATTCACGCATACGAGTGAATCCGATGACCCATCGTAGGGGCCCTTACTATACATTGATGTTTTTAGGTGTTTCTAGCCCAACCCTTTCCAGGCCGGTTTTGAATTCATTGTTTCATTCTCCTAGACTGGTTGACACCCAAGGCTAGAGAACCCGGACTGTCCTTCTATTTAGCTGGGGGGAATGGGGGAAGAAGAAGATTCATACCTTTCTCAGCACGTAAGTGAATGTAATGGATTCGACTGGAATTTGAACTCGACTCTCCGATTCCTCAATCTGAGCCGCTGTCCATTACTCTACCGTACCGCCTTTTCACGCATGCGCACACACTCAAATATATTCTAATCTACATATACGCATATAAACACTCCTGTTTCAGACTCCATCGCTAAAGATGCTCAAAAAAAGGGGTCGGTTCCTTGTACCAAACCAGAAAATATCTAACTCCTTCTACCATGCTTCATCTTTACAAGAATCAGACCAACAATGGCGTATTGCTGCCATGTCTGGTTTATAGATGTTCAATCTTCACTCTCCAGCCGTAACATTGTTCAAAATCGTTTGCGTAGCCTTGAGGGCGATTAATTATTTTCCAGCTTACAAGCCCTTTCCCGCATACAAAACGCCGCTACTCTGTCCCTAATTTCATGTTCAAGCGGGCTGCATTAATTAGTCCCACTAATCCAGACTTTCATAGCTAGGACCTGTCATACCAAAGTACCTAGAGACGACTCATTCTTTTTCCCTTCACATTCCATTGATTCAAACAGCTTCTCCGCCAGAACTGTTACTTCATTGTACAGATATCCAAGACTATGTTACTTCGATCACTAAATCTCAACCTATACAACTCTCGAGTCAAATGTTATTTATCCTACACCCTTATGCAAATTAATTGAAACAACCGCTTTAGTTTCCTTTCTTTCCCCATACGGACAGTATTAGACCCACTGATGTAACAGGGTGTAATAGATTTCTATTTTTACTCAGATTAGGTCATTTGCAGTGGTGTGCAGTAATATGAATCTATTTTCAGGGTGTATGATGAAATTTGTTTGCCCTTGAAAAATATTACGTCATTCGTGATTGCATCAAATTTTTATCACGCCCAGACACTATTCTCTCGACTGTCGATTAGTTGTCCTACGGCCATTATCTGCGATGGACGTTACTCCAAGGAAGCGTACGAAAATTTTAATGCTACACGAACACACTGGCAAGCCTTATTGGTGAGCAAATCAAAGTACTATAGATTAGCCCGCAAACACTTCTGATTTAAATCCCATGGAGAATATGTGGTCAATCTGCAAGAAACGACTTCGGGAAAATGGGGATACGAAGTACAAACATGTGCGCTGGGTCATGTTGCATTGGAAAAACACGAAAAAAAGTAAATAATAACGGAATTATTCATTTTGTTTCAATTAATTTGCATAAGGGTGTAGATATTTGCCGGAGACCTCCTCCACAAGCCGGGATGTGAAGCAAGGCGGGTTACTTTTTTACGTAGAGCATTCCAAGCCCGTAGGCTCGGGCAAAAATTCACCATAGACCCCGTATACACGGAGTCTGGTTGCTGTCTACCTCCGCAGTCGAGAGTCTGCCCTTCAGTATAGCCTGGTCTAGGGCCCTCTCTGTCCGGAGGCAGAAAGTTGGACAAGATAGGTAAAAACTCATCCCCTATAAATATTCATAATCTACAATTCTTCCATCCACAAAATAACAACATTCAGTAAATGTCTACCTTGAGTAGCTCTTTGGCCTTGTAAACAGTAGTATAGAAAATACACACATGCACTCTATTCAACACACGTACTGACAAACTGTTACGATATCAAATATTAGGCTTTCTATTCAGCAAATATTTGGTGAATACTTTGTTGATGGCTAAACTATTAAAATATTTATCTATCTCTTAATACACTGGTTAGCTTCTGGAGGGCATTTTAGGCACATTGGGGTAGCCAAAGATGCCTTTCAAAACCTACGCGGTTTTTAAGCTCAAATATTTAACGATGTGATAAGGGAATTTCTACTGATAGCTTATTGTCGTAGAACTCGCCATGGGGTTATTCAATCATTAACTTAAGAATTAAGAATCATCAGAATATTAAATTAAGAAAACCGTGAAGTTCTCACGGACACTGCTAATAATAACTTCTAGTAATGCCTTTGCATAAGTATTGAACCACTTCAACTAATACATAGTTGAGGTACATTTGGTATCGATTAAGACTTTTGCATCTCTTGCTTGTTATTTTCAATCATTCTCCAATTTTGAATTTTTCCAAATCATTCCCATTCAATGGCTTCCGTTTACGAACAGCAATTTTCAATTCATGCCACAAATGTTCAATTGTATTTCGTTCCGGTTATTGGGAAAGCCATTCCAATAGAGTAACCCTTATTCGTCTTAATTCGTTCTGAACTGGTTTTCGAAGTAAGTAACGATTGATTGTCTTGTTAGAAGAAAAATCGCCTGGTAAATCTCAAATATCAGAGGGTAAAATAATTTTTTTTTTTCGAAAGAATGGAGTGTTATTTTAGCGAACCCATTTTCTTTTCAATCCGGGTGAGTTTGCCAGCAACCGTTATCTTTGGCAATTCGGACATGACGGGCATCGGGCCTAAAGTTCTTTTGTTTCCAACATTGGCGTTATTCTATTTTAATCATTTTACACAAAGCAAAGGGAACGGAGTCGCTAAGAGGCGAAGGGTTACTGAGGGTGAAAGAATATGAGAAAAGGAAGAAACATTATGAAGCAGACAGGGAACAAAACTTAATGGGAATTAAGAAAACAGATAGATAGATAGATAGATAGATAGATAGATAGATAGATAGATAGATAGATAGATAGATAGATAGATATGAAAAAGACAGATAGATAAAAAGAAGTTGATACATATATAGACAGATATGAAAAGTCATCGATATATATATATGCATATATATATATATATATATATATAAACACAAGAGACATATATATATATATATATATATATAAATAAATATATATATATATATACTATAAAATATATATATATATATAAATATAAGATATATTATATATATCTTTATATTATATATATATATTTATATTTATATATATATAAAGAACTATATTTATATATATATATATATAAATATATATATATATATATATATTCTATATAGATAGATACAAATATGAAAAAGACGGATAGATAATAAGAAGTTGATACATATATAGACATATATGAAAAGTCATCGATATATATATATATATATATGCACGTATATATATATATGTGTGTATATATATATATATATATATATATATATATATAAAGAAAAAGAAAGAGCGAGATAGTATATATATATATATATATATATATATATATATATATATATATATATATATATATATATAAAGATAGATAGATAGATAGATAGATAGATAGAAAACTTTAAAATAATACTACGTCTTCCTGGTAGGTTTCAACTCCGACCATTAACATTTTATGTATATATATATATATATATATATATATATATATATATATATTGCGTAAATTTTGGCAGCATGTTTCCATTGAAATATGTTTCATTGAATAAAAAGTCTTGCCTCCTTATTTTCAATCAATTCTTTCATATTCACCGACGTGATTTTTGGTGGCATTATTAAAGAAAGAGAGAAAAACGCCATGTTGATACGTATTATTATATTCTGAGTACTTTCGACATACCACAATGTCATCATCAGAGAGTTTTTCTTTTATTTCAATACGAATATTGGAATCTGTTTGCATTATTCGTCCTCGTCTTTGTTGCCATATTTCTCACAACGTTTCGGCCGTTGTACGCTCCGGCCTTATTCAGGTGGTTGGAATGTCAAACTGAACCCATATCTAACGGACACATGGCACAGTGGATAAAGATGTTGGTTAGATCCAGTGACTGTACCCAAATAGTTCTGAGTTCAATACTTGGTTAAGGCAGTGGGGAACTTGGAGAGGTGAATTAACAGGAGATAATTGATAATTGACATCCATTAGACATGGCATGTGCAACTAGAAGAGTCTACCCCAGTGGACAAAATAAAGGGTCCAGTTCGATGTTCCAACCACCTGAAGAAGGCTAGAGAGTACAACGGCCGAAACGTTATGATAAATATGGCAACAAATATGAGGACAATAGTCCGAATAATGTAAATAATGTATATATCTCATCTCAGAAATATAGACATATATTGAATATTGTAATATTCGTAGCTGTTGATGACATTGTGCTATGTCGAAATTACTCGAAATAATATATATATATATATATATATATATATATATATATATATGTATATGTATTCCCTTGTTGATGATTACATCATACGAGCGGGCATGATTTAAACTAGACCTAATATCAGGTACTCTATTCCATTCGCTGAATTCTATTTTTAATTAATTATGATAAGTTCTGTGTTCAACATCTGGCTGTTATTTTGTGTCTGGTTGCTTATGAGTGCATCTAAATACATTAAAAGGAGTATATTTCTTTCTCTCTCCGCTCATATATATATATATATATATATATATATATATATATATATATATATATATATATATATATATATATATATATGTACATGAAAAATATATATGCGTTACTGCGTCTGTGTGTGCAATTAAATAATTGCTTATTTTGTCGTTGAATGTGTTTTATGGCTGAAGTTAGTTTCGTAAAAAATGTTGTACTTTGAAGGAAGGAAATGGAATGCAATCATATATATATATATATATATATATATATATATATATATATATATATATATATAAATATAACCCGTTAACAGTAGCAAACCACAAATAAAAGTTTCTAATTTCATTGATATATATATATATATATATATATATATATCAATTATGATTCTGTCTATCTATTTTAATATATATATATATATATATATATATATATATATATATATATATATATATATATAAATATATATATATATATATATATATCATTTACAATTCTGTCGCACCTTAAAAACATAGCCCCGTATCCGGCGTCGAAGAAAGAGAAAGGCTGTAGAAGAGAAACCCCGACCGAAAACATATTTAAAGATCAGCTTTTAATATGTATATGAAATAAACTTCATTATATATATATATATATATATATATATATATATATATATATATATATATTAAGGCATGTGTTATTGAAGACTACAGAACTTTTCCGTTTAATAATCTTTTTTTTTATTCTAGCTTTTTTGCAAATTATTTTTTTTATATTTAGGTTTAAGTTGTTGAATGAAGACCCTCGTCAATTTTTTTTTTTATTATTATTTTATTTTTTTTATCGAGCGCTTTCGGTTGTCGTCAGCCGTCATCATGCCTGGATCTTTTGGTTTGTATTAGGTTGCCTATTATTTTATTTTATTATTAATATTTTGGTATTTATTTGATATTTGTATATATATATATATATATATATATATATATATATATATATATATATATATATATATATATATATATATATATTACATTAAATAACCCTTTCTATTTCTCTAATTTGCTACTTGATATTAATTAGACGACTGGAAAGGTTTATTATAAAAATAATTAGACATGTCTGTATTATTTAATGAAAGATGCTTGAATTAAGATCTGCTGCTTAAATGTATATATATATATATATATATATATATATATCTTTATATAAATATATATATATATATCTTTATATAAATATATTTATATATATCTTTATATAAATATATATATATATATATATATATATATATATATATATAGAGAGAGAGAGAGAGAGATAGATAGATAGATAGATAGATAGATAGATAGATAGATAGATAGATAGATAGTGTTGGTAGAGTTAGTTTGATAATAGGTAGCATTTAGTAAGCATTGGTGTCTGAAATGAAATGCTGATATCAAAATGAAACAGACTGCTAGATATCTCAAGTCGTTTTAAATGTTTATTGCTCTCACATACAAACACAAAAAAACCTGCAGAAGCAACTGCAATTGAATAAGCCCACTTATTTACAGTTAGTTTTTTTTTTTAGTTGTTTTTTTTTACCTGGACATCTGCTGTAGATGCGCTAATAAGAATATTTTGGGTCCCTCTTTCGCAGACAATAAATTCTATTCTTGTACGCAAGCCGTTTCTTTCTTTCACTGCCTTCCTCAGTAAACAGTTCTTCAACTACCAGACGTCAAACCCCCACGGAGCATTTTTATCTGATATTTAGATTCATTTCATTGTTATTTCTTCAAACTGTATCATTCGGCATCTTTTTTCTTTTTCTCTGAGTTATATTAATATATATTCTTACCTTCATTTTCTTCTTTTTTCCATGTCAACTTTTAGTCTTCATTTATTGACCTTTTATTTCACGATAAAGCTTCCCTTTTCTTTTTGTATTTTCCCACTTCGTCGTCTTTTGGAACGAAGAATAAGTAACGTCACTTTTTTTTCTGGTTGTAAAATAATTGAAGTTACTCTCTTTTTTTTTTCTTCTTTTTTTATCCAACTAATTCTAGCCTCTTTTTCGTTCCATCTCTTGTACACGTCTTAAAATCCGCTTTTTTTTCCCAAGGGTTTGAAGAATGGGTCTTTTTTTTTCGTTTTACTATTATTAATTCTCTTGTTCTTCGATAAGACTTGCGAATATTTTCCCATTTCTTTTTTGGCGTTTCTTTTCTATTTATTTATTTATTCTTTTTTTTTTCTTCTTTTTTGTCGTCCTACCTATCTCGCCTCCCATTTCAGGGTTACTCGACGTTCAAGCTATTTATAACTCACTGGGATACCCACTTCCAGCGACGATAAAACCACATATGATACATATATAAGGGAACACAGGTATCCGGTCGGCATATCGACACACAAACGTGGTACACATCTAGATAAATAGTAATTGTTTACATATGACAGCAGCACAGAAAGCTAGGTGGATTAGCAAATTCGTAATACGTCAAGTTAATTTCTCTTCTTCTGTGTACTGTATAACTTAAGTAAATGAATGAGCATGGCTCTCCAAAACATCCCATAACTTTTGTCTCATTCTTCTCCCTTTCTCGCTCCTGTTCCGTCATCTATTCACACAAGATCGTCAGACTCATGCCTTTGTTTTATCTCTCTTGCTCTAGATACGCCCCGTGAGGGTTAAGTTTTTCAAGTCCTACTTCCTCATTGTGTCCTAGAAATTTCAGCCCTCACTTTCTGGGCATAAGTGCTGTTTTTGCTGCCATTTTCTTTAAAAACTTCACCGTTGCTTGCTCCCTCCATCCATCGAATTCTCAGTATTCTTCTGTAGAACCACGTTTTTGTTGCTTCCAGTTTTCTCTTCATCTATCAAGAGATTGTTCGGCATAATGGATATCACATAGCAATCCAGCTCTTTTTTATTTGCTTCTAACGAATATTTGTTAATACATTCGATATACACCTGTTGAATGCCGGACAGCACTACAACCGAAACGTTGTGATAACAACAACAAAGATGGGGAAAATAGTTCGACTATAACAGTGTAAATAATTATAACTCCTCATCCTAAAAATTCAGACAGAACATTTTTAAAAAGTTCTTTCATTTAAGTGCTGTACGTGATAAGCACTTGGTTGATCATATCTCTTTCGATTCATAACTGGCGAGGCAGAAGATTTTTTCCGACATTCGATTGCTGTTTTTTTCTTTTTTTTGCGGTAGACTTATTGTCAATCAAAGCTGCAGGACTCAGTCTATCTTGTTATTCAACCCTTAGGTGGGGTAGAAGAGATGGATTCATGCCTTTCCCAAGGATTTTTGCGTATAAGTGAACGCAATAAACCTGACTGGAATTTGATCACGTGTCTCCAGTTCCGCATTCAAAGCCGATATTCATTACACCAAGAAGTTAATAACTTGTTCTTATATTTTTTGAGAATATGATGAATAAGAATCGGCCAAATATAAATACATGCGTAATATATATATATATATATATATATATATATATATGTATGTAAAGTGAACATAAAAGTCAACATTTAGAGGCGACAGTCTGTTTCTAGCATGAAACAGACATTTGTCAGCCCCTAAGTGATTGACATCTATGTTCACTTTTATATTTACACACGCTCTATCTCTGATATTGAGCACTTTATCCCATAAATATAGCACATCTTAAGACTATATTTCTTCATATATATATATATATATAAATAAAAAGAAAGAACAGCAAGATATATAATCCGGTGTTCTTATAGATATTTTACAAAATAGTGCTCAATGTAAATTTACAGTGCATTAATATTAATATTTCTGAAACATGGTTAGAACTGTGTAGCGAAAAAAACATATTTTAAATCAATTAATTTATAATATATATATATATATATATATATATATATATATATATATATATATATATATATATATATATATGTGTGTGTGTGTGTGTGTGTGTGTGTGTTAAAAATTTCGGAGAATAGCCAGTCATGCTACCTAGGTTTTCAATCTTTCTGTATCCTCAGGTGATGAGAGACAAATGATTTTGTAACGCTTTAATATTTATATATATTTATATATAAACGCACAACGTAAAGGCACCTCGAGGCGCTGTTATGGTTAACATTCTGGTCTCGCTAGAATAATTACGACTGAGAATGAGTTCGATCCTCACTATCTGCTACTCACTGTGTGCCGCCTTTTGCCACTTCTAAGATACACTTGGAAAATCACTATAAACATGCAACGTGAAGTGTAATAGAAAGGAAGGAGAAAAGCAAGAGTAATGAAATTGTGTTGTGGGAGGGGGTAAATAAAAAGCAAATACTATCATTCTGGCTCTGACATACTCAAAAAATACTCTTTAGTATACATGCATCGTGTCATTATTTCTGATCGTTCATTCAGTAGATTTTTGGGTGGTTTGGAAATGTTATTATTGGTAACTTTTCTTCTTGGCACAGTTTGCGGCTATCACTACGATAATTGTAACTTGTGAATGTTTTTAATATTTTCCAGTTTACAATCGGGTCTTTGTTGTTTTTTTTAATTACCGCCCATAGCTGGCTACTCTAGTAGAATTGCTACGGTTTTCGAGCTTCAATGATGACTTGTGATTATACTATCTATTCTTAAAGCCGCCTTCAGTACACACCACGTATATTTTGCTCTGACCATTTGTATCATTTACTTCGGCGTTGTAAATTACTGCTTCCGATTTGCACAATCTATATAGTGGCCATTTACTGTTGTCTCTACTGTTACATGTTTCACTGTTATATATATATATATATATATATATATATATATATATATATATATATATATATATATATATATATATATATATATATATATATATATATATATATATATATATATATATATATATATATATATATATATATATATATATATGAACATTAAAAGAAAAACAGATCCTTTAAGGTACCATTGCAATAATTTATTTCACCAGAGTCCTTTTAGAAGGACGTCGGATCATCAGATAGTACTTCCAACAACGAAATATATATATATATATATATATATATATATATATATATATAAAATAGTTTCTGCTAATATATATATATATCAGTTTCTGCTTTTATATATATATATATATATATATATATATATATATATATATATATATATCAGCTTCTTATATATATATATATATATATCAGCTTCTACTTATATATATATATATATATATCAGTTTCTAATATATTATTATATATAGTAGAACTGATATATAAGTAGAAACTAATATATAAAAGCAGAAACTCATATCTTTATTTTACTTATATGTATATATAATAGTTTCTGCTATATATATATATATATATATATATATATATATATATATATATATATATATCAGTTTTCTTTTTTATATATCAGGTTCTACTTATATAAAATGTATGTTCAGTGTACACACACACGAACACCCCCACACACACGCATATATATGTGTGTGTGTGTGCGTTTGTATATTGAGTTTGAAGATTACCATTAAGCATGAAACTGATTGTCACCTGGGTATTGATCAATGTCTGCTTTTCTATTAATATTTACATACGCTCAGTTCCTGATATTAGGTACATTAAACCATAAATTATATCTTAAATCTATGCTTTTATTATATATATATATATATATATATATATATATATATATATATACATATATATATATATATATATATATATATATATATATATATATATATATATATATAGGGTGTTCCAAATATCATCCGACAATTGGAAAAAAGATATACACTTGTTAACTAGCAACCAGGGAAAATTTGCATGACATCATCTTGCATAATTCGACCAATAAAATTTCTTCATAATTGTTGTGACCAAGTAAATGGTTAAAGAAATAACAAAACAAGTGTTACAGATATATCATATATTAAACAGTAAGTTCAACAGAAGAGTATTACACGACCTGTGAGTGAGTGTCGGTTGACCCAGCAATCAATCTATTCGACTGTTCCCTCAAGGCCTTCTCTCCTACTAATCTTATAGTAGTCGGAAGATTCCAACATATACTCTTTAGAGGGAGGACACCACAACAATAATATATATCCACATACAGAAACATGATACCATTTGATAAATAAATATAAAATTTACAAGGTTACCAATTGTAATGCAATTTTTGGTACACCGTGTATATTATGATGGACTCTCCCGTCGATTTCGACATATGAGGATCCGACAACCTCAAACAGTTTTTTTTAACATCAATTTGAGACATTTCTTGTTAAAAAGTTGAATAATGTTGACACATTTAACATTATGAATAAAAGTATTGAATTTTATATAGTCTTTTTTGGAGACTTAGCACGAGCAAGCGTAATTCCCTGATCGTGGCCCCCACCCCGAGCAGTGTTTTGCGACCCACATTACATTATCAACATTTGCTTTTTTCTACCTAGATATATGTATGTATATGTATGTATAGCTGGGCACTCGTATTCGAAGATACCCGTCGACTTGAGCAGCTTGCAGACGCTTGCTCAGGCGCATTTTCGTGTTTGTTCAACAGCGTGTTCAAGCTCTCAGCCGCTTCGTAC
>CAHIKZ030004198.1:500000-525000 GCA_903632075.3 Acanthosepion pharaonis
GCCACCCAAGGTTATAGAACCCAGTCTGTTCCACTATTTACCCATAGCTGGGGGGAAAAGAATTGGATTCATACCTTTCCCAAGGGTATTACCATGTAAGTGAATGTAACAGATCCGACTGGGATTCGAACTCGGCTCTCCGATTACTCAAGCTGAGATGCTGTCAATTACATCACCATGTCTCACATTTATTTTATTTATTTATATGCTTTAACCTAATTAAAATTCAAGATAAATTATGTATAATGCTGAATGATGTAATTATTGAAAATTGCTTATTTTTATGAGATGACTTGGCAAACATGGACCTTCATTCCTGCAAAAAGAGGGTCTGTTTACTCTTTGACATGCCAATATTTTTACCTACCTCTAATCTCTCGGCAATATTTGTTGTTTTAAAAAATGACGATTAGAATTTTAATAAAGCCCAGACATAAGCCAGAGGTGGATATGCAATTTGATAGGTCCTGATCTGGCATCTTATCTACAGGCAGGCTGTGTCTTCTCTCTGTCTTTTCTACAAATATTTTCATGGCAAATGCTCTGATGAAAACTGTTTTTCTGGGCACTTGTAGATCCATATGTCCTGAAGGTTTCTATATAAATATCAACAAAATTGAACCCTCAATTTCAGAGCAACTCTATCACATTTTTATGTTAGTTTAACAAATCTGTCAAAAAGAAATCCATATTTTGTTATTCCTACTATCATTATAAACTTTTAACAATTGAGCATTTGATGGTAAAACTAAATTTTATAAATACACAAATGTGTTTATAAAATCTTAGAAATGAAGAATCTGTAATGTTATTGGTCCTGACATCTCACCTTTCCCAATGCCATGATGTAGTTTCCCCATGACTTTTCTATAAAATCTTTCATAGTAATTGTTCTGATGAACCTAGTACCTAGACTTTATGAATTTAAGGGCAGTACTAGATTGACTTTTCTATAAAATCTTTCATAGTAATTGTTCTGATGAACCTAGTACCTAGACTTTATGAATTTAAGGGCAGTACTAGATTGACTTTTCTATAAAATCTTTCATAGTAATTGTTCTGATGAACCTAGTACCTAGACTTTATGAATTTAAGGGCAGTACTAGATTGACTTTTCTATAAAATCTTTCATAGTAATTGTTCTGATGAACCTAGTACCTAGACTTTATGAATTTAAGGGCAGTACTAGATTGGCTGTAAGGTCTCACCATTTTACAGATGAAATGGCTAGATGTAACCATAAATTCTATACTAACAGTTCCTTCCATCAAACTTTTCAATTGTGTAAATATTTTCCAGCTTCTTTTATTGTCCTCTCTCCTTAATAGTATATTTTTCTCATATTCTGACACTCATTAACCTCTTGCATCATAGTGGCTTCATTGCCTTGCTTTACTGCCTTTCCTTAGGTGAAATGCTTAAAAAAAGACGAGGAAAATAATTCACTTAGTGCATGAAATCTGTATACGCATGTATACACAGCTTTGTGAGAATGTTAACATAATTACTCTGCGTGTAAAACTGTATGTATGTTAAACATATACATATATGTTAGACTCATACAAAATTTTACATTCAAACCTATAAAAACTCAAAGACCACATAAATAACATTTATACATCTCATTAAGCCTTCATCTAAAATAAAAATAATTAATTCCACACGTGATGATGAAGGAAACTGAACTGCTGATGGAAGGATGATTGAAGTTAAAAGACTGATATATATATATATATATATATATATATATATATATATATATATGTATATATATATATATATATATGCATATTTGACTCTCCCATCGCATTTGACGTACGAAGATCAAGTAGATCAGCACCTAGGAACTGAACAGCCAGACACCAGCACATGTGATTTGATTATAGTGTTGAGGATTTTGAGCAGAACCAACCGCACTTTTTGAAGGGAAGAATACAGAGACTTGGTGCACTATGTGCCACAGGGTCCCCAAACGACCCTCGGCAGGTTTTAAATTCAGAGTTGTCCTTCTCCTAGACCAGTTGCCATCTAAGGCTATAGAACCCAGTCGGTCTTATTTACCCATAGCTGAAGGGAGAAGAAGAGGATTCATACCTTTCCCAAGGGTATAAGCACGTAAATGAATATAATGGATTCGACTGGGATTCGAAACCGCAAACCAGCTCTCCAATTCAACAATCCCAATACTACAAATTATTAATATATATTGTTCTATATATATCTATATTTATATATATATATATATATATATATATATATATATATATATATATATATATATATATATATATATATATATATATATATATATATAATTATTTATTTAATATGATTCCAACCTTACATATGAGTTCTCAATATAATTACTGGAATTAAATTTAATTCTTCCCTATTTTCTATATATTTTTACCCCTCCATATATATATATATATATATATTTAAACATATATTATTAAATATAACAGACAATGAATGTCTATTACGTCTGATCATGATCCTTTCTAATGTTCAAATGTTTGCTTTAATTTCTAGTGAAAATAATGACAAAAATTGTCCAACATTTGGATATCTTTTTTAAGTTGGTCCTAAGCTTTTGGCTTGCATGAGCCATCCACAGAGTGGTAATACAGACATGAAGCAAATATATCCATAGTCAAAGTTGATATTTTGATATTTTGTCATAAAACATTGCTATGCAACATTAGCAGTCACGGAATATATATATATATATATATATATATATATATATATCGTCCTTTTATTATGCTCTCAAAACAGTGACTGCTCCTGCTATTAACGCATCGTGCTTCAGTTATGAATTGAATGCTCTTGGCTACTGATTTAGCATTTGTATACATCACATATATAATATGTTAAAATATTCCCTTTCTCTGCCATGAACTAATAGCTTAGTGGTAGAGACTCTGACTGATGCCAAATTGGTCGGGTTTTGATCCCAGCTTGAAGCAATCAGATACCTACCCACACTGATGAGCTGTGATACAGCAAAACAGGCTTGTATGTGGGTGACTATAAATATACACAACCACACAAACACACATACATGCACATATATCTAGGGCACATAATGAGGAAAGAGGGTTTGGAGAATTTGACACTTACAGGACATAAGACGTTTGGCAAGTGAGAGAGAGGAGTTTCACATATGACAGTCTAAAGAGCAGTAAAAAAAAGACGTGAAAATGAAATCATACATGAAACCTGCGAGGTACCTTGCTACTCCAGGACAGAAAGTTAACAGTTACGAATTTCATTATGATATGATGTTTTTAATCATTTCAAAGATAGAATGGTTCAAATCTTAATCTGACAATTGTACGATTTTGCTTTTAAATAATTTGAACAATTTTTTGTTGCATATATATATATATATATATATATATATATATATATATATAGAAAAAGTTTCAAATTAAAAATTATAATGTTTTATTTTATGAAAGTGTTTATTTATTTATATATATATTTGATATTTCAAATTGTCCTCAATTTTTCATCAGAAATAACTGTTTGTTACAAATAAATTAAAATTACTGTTTGTTGGCAAGTAGCGTCCTTTATATATATATATATATATATAGCGAGAGAGAGAGAAAGAGAGAGTGAGAGAGGCAGAGGCAGAGGTAGGTGGTGTAATGGATAGCGGCTTTGATTAAGGAATCCGAGAGCCGAGTTCGAATTCCAGTCGAATCCATTACATTCACTTACATGCTAATACCCTTGGGAAAAGTGTGAATCCTCTTCTTCTCCCTCCAGCTATGGGTAAATAGCAGGAGAAACTGGGTTCTATAGCCTTGGATGGCAACCGGTCTAGGAGAAGGACAACTCTGAATTCAAAACCTGCGGAGGGTCGTTTGGGGACCCTGTGACACGTAGTGCACCAGGTCTCTGTATTCGGCCCTTCAAAAAGTGTGGATGATCCTGCACAAAACATTCACCATTATAATCAAGTCTTTTGTGCTGTTGTCGGGCTGTTGGTTTCCTGGGAACTGATCTGATTGACCCTCATACGTCGAATATCGACGGGAGAGTCGACTATATATATATGTATATATATATAGCATAGAATCATGACTACTTCTATCAGCAGAAAGAACAGCACATGTGAATTACAATTTGGAGACAAAAAATCAAGAGAGTACAAAAAAATTAAATATCTGAGGAGTGTTTAAACAGAGGATGGAAAATGTGACATTGAAATCTAAAGGAATATTGGAATAAGGAAAGATGCCTTTCAAAAGCTAAGCAAGGTTTATGAAACAGGAAAATCTTATCAGTAACAAAGAGAAGAGTGCTGAACTATTATGTAATGTCAGTCCACCTATATGCAAGTGAACGTAGGATAATCTCATAGAAGAATACTGCAGACTGAACACGTGAGAAACGATAAAGTTTTAAAGAAAATCAAAGTAAAAGGGACACTTAAGCTTAGAAACAGAAAGAGTCAGTTGAAATTTCCTAATGAGGAAATACGGCTTGTAGAATTTGACACTTACAGGATATATTGAAAGAAAGAGAAGCAGAGGAAAGTAGAGAATAATCTACGTAATGGGATAATTTCAATGGTTGGTAGAACAAGAATTAGCAGGCATCTCAAAAAGAAAAACCTTTTTAAGAATGACAAAAGACAGACTATTTTTGGGAGTCACTAAATTTAAATAATTAAATTAAAGACATTAGTTCTATTTCATGATAATGAACACGCAAAGACCCCTTGTCTGGTTGAATTCGAATTCTCTGTATCCTTGGAAACGTGAATTATGATTTTTGCTGTGTCTTTAAAACCCAATAATTTTAAAAGTTACTCCAAAATTCGCTTGAGGATGAAATGGAACTAATGTCTTTAATTTAATTACAAAATTAAATTCCGAGCCTTCAGCTTCCATTTTTGAAACATGGTTAGAAATGTGTAGCGAAAAAAAACATATTTTAAATCAATTAATTTATAATATTAATGCTCTGTAAATTTACATTGACCACTATTTTGTAAAAATAAAAATATCTATAAGAACACCGGATTATATATCTTACTGTTTTTCTTTATATATATATATATATATATGATTGTTTTCGATGTATGAGTGTCTTTCAGTTCAATTTTTAATCCTGTAGTATCTGTGCTTTGTGAGCTGCCGAGCCGGGTGTCTGTCGAACTCTCTGCTTGCAGAGAGGAACCCGGACGAAGCTCTGCCGAAGGGTAGGGTTTCGTTCGGGGAGGTTGACGGAACTAGCCCGCTTGGACGGGTTTAGATGGGTTTTATTTTTGGCTGAGCCTACGGGCTTGGACATACCCACATTAAAAAGGCCTTGTGCCACATTCAATTCCTGTGGGTGAATTGATAAATACCATCCCCATCACCTTAACTCTCTCGCCATTGGACTTGTTGCTCAGGTGGAATAACAAAGAAGGAACACAGAACTGAACTGCAGACTATCCCCACAAAATCTTTGTTTAGAGTGGTGAAGGCTTGTGTAGAACCAGCCACACTTTTTGGAAGTGCTGATAACAAGGAGTTTTTGCAAATAACAAGGATTGTTGCAAGAAATGTAACTCTTTCAGCTCATTTCTTGTCTTATTCAATTGTAATATACAGAAAAATATTTGTGAATATGAAAGGATTATGACCAAATAGGCATACATTATTAGCAATTTCTTCAGACATGCTTAAAAGAGAATTTGATGTCTAAATACACACACACACACACATATATATATATATATATATATATATATATATATACATACACAAACACACACATACACATATATATATATATATATACTAATAATAAATATACATTGGTTTCTCACCATAAGGTACAATTTTGGGTTTCACAGCATGCTATCATATATATATATATATATATATATATATATATATATATATATATATATATATATATATATGCACAAACATATATAAATATATACACTTATATGGATATACAAATATATATATATATATATATTGGATATAGACCCCAGTAAACAGTACTCAATATAATTTAACAGAGATATTAAGTATATATTAATAAATATACTATTCCTATATATATAAATATAATATATATATATATATATATATATATATATATATATATATATATATATTTATATATATATATAATATGAAGAATAACATATATATGCATATTATGATATATATATATATATATATATATATATATATATATATGGTGCTAATAAAACAGTGCTCAATATAATATAGCAGAGCTCTTAGGTATATATTAATAAATATACATACTGTCCTGCGCTAGTAGCATGACCTAGAGTTTCATACACAATCAGTCTTCAGGTGCTGTGTATAGGCTGATCCTTTGTTTACTTAATATAATATAATTTCTTCTGCCACATTTCTCATCTGGCTTCTTGGTTTTTGCCACGTGTTATCATCTAAAATTTAAGTGTAATGTCAATGTTTGTCATCTGTCTTGTTGAATCACGTTCTTTGATTACCCTCTCTGTTTTGGGGGGGTTTTTTGTTCACTCAAAGTAACCCATTGCATCTTAGTGGCTTTTATCGCCTTGATTTGTGTGAAATGATTAAAAAAATTCATCCCCAGATGTCGATTATGGAATGCAGAGAATGTTAAAATATTTCCATCGTTTGCAGTCAAGTGTGACTATTTGACTTAATGATCAATTTACTGGGATCTTATCTCTTTCTTACATACTTCCACTGAAATTTCTTATGAACTTTTTTTTCATCAGTTCACCCCAATAGAAAGCAACTAAAATGCAAGGAGTTATGGCATGTGAAAGAGAATGAGAAGACTTTATTTCAGAGGAAGATCAAGTTGCAGGAAGCCAAATGATGGCAATTGACATTGAATTTAAATTGATGAAGATTGTAGTTATCAGGGAAGCAATGAAACAGAAGGGAGTTCCACAGGTGGGAAATGTGAGAAAAGAAACTGTTGGAGTAGAAGTGGAAATTGCAGGAACCTAAATGCCAAACTAGTATTATGCTTAAATTCATGTAGTTGGGTCACTGGGAAAAAAATAATCATTTCACCTAAAGCAAATCAGTAATGCCACCAGTACACAGCATGTTACAGGGAGTGAAAGTGAAAGTGAAAGTGAAAGAGAAAACTGAGAATAGGGAGGATTGAGGAAAAGTCTAAAGATGAAAGGAGTTAGACAGAAGATGGCGATTGACATTGCATTTAAATTCTTGAAGATTATAAGTTATCAAGGAAGCAAGTAGACGGGAAATATCGGGCAATGCAAGAAAAGTAACCGCTGGAGTAGAAGTGGATATTGTATTTAATTATTTCAGCATTAAAACGGTGGGACCGAGATGCCAATCAAGTAGTAGACTTAAATACATGTAGTCGGGGTACCAAGGAAAAAAATCCCGTCAGAACCGTTCCCATTAGAATATTTGTAGAAAAAAAAAACAGGGAGAAAGTGACTGAAGTTGAGATGCCTAATCAAGGTCGATCACATTACAGAACCTTCTTTGGATTTTGTCAGGAGCCTCGAGATTAATAGCAGGAACAACGAGCCAGATATGGCAACAGCATTCAATACGCGGACGAATGGCAGATTTATAAATTTGCAAGATCGATTATGACATGGAAGCAAGAAGGGAATTCCACACGCGAGAGGTGTGAGAAAATATACTATTAAAAGAGAACATGCAGTTTAGCTGCAAATCTGCCAATCTAGTCAGTCAGTTAATTGCCATAAATGATACATGCTTGGGCAATCATGGCTCTTTCGATTCATGACTGACTGGGCAAAGATTTTCCAACAGTAGGTTGACATTTTATTCTGCGGCAGACTTGTTGCCAACCAAGGCTATAGGACACAGTCTGTTCTGCTATTCAGCCCGTAGCTTTGAGGATATGATGGATTCATGCCTTTCCCAAGGGTATTTGTACGTAGGTGATTGTAATTAACCCGACTGGAATTCGAACTCAGCTTTCCGAGCGTGCTTAAATTCATGCAGACGAGGCAGCATTTAGGAAAGCCCATCTGAAGAGTTGCAATGAAATCCACATATTTCTTTAAAAACAAGTTTCATGACGTTTCGACTGTTGTACGCTTTGGCCTTCTTCAGGTAATGTTGGAAATCAAAGAAATATAGTTGAAATTTTCTATTATTTTACTATTACACCCATTTCATCCCCGACTATTATTTTATGCTCTTTATGTCAGTCAACAAGCCAATGACGATGGAGTAAAGGTGGAATTGATCACGCGTATTAGGTCAATAAGGGAGACGGATCTAATCGAGCGTAATGATAAAAAAAATTGTCACAAGTTTTACTAAATCGATTTGACAAGTGTATAGTTACTTTTTTCTTGCTCTAAGTTTATAAAAAAAGCCTTGTTGGAAAATCAACTGCTCTATAGAGGTCAGAGAGCGATTAGGTTGTTATTTTATTATTTGAAGGCGTGTACTGTTGTTCTCATCTCTGTTGTTGTTATGACAATGTTTCGGTCATAGTCTCCTCTGGCCTTCTTCAGCTACCTTCCAATCTGGATGGCATTCAGGGAATTTTGAACTGATCTCGTAGAATATTCTCGTTCTGCTGTCCACATCTAAGGATGTCGTGTCTTTTTCGTTTTGATCAGTTATTGCTCGTCCTGTTTCCACTGAACCTAAGTCTACACAACCCAGCCGAGGAATTGAACTCACAATTACGTTTTTAGTACTGATTATTTATTATTGCCCTGATTCCACTAAATGCCACGTACTTTATAAGTTCCCTTCTGATAGCGAACGTTCATAAAATTGGATACTCGTGCAGTTAATATTACATGTATTTTTATTCGCCCACAGATGTTGGCTATGGAATGCAAAGGTCACGATCAAGCAAACTTCCATCTGCCGTTTAAGTTCAGTTACTCGTTCAGATTATAATTACAAGGCATCTCTGCCCAGTTTCATGTCTGAAATGTAAGCAAAACTAACGGATTTTACTTTTAAATCGTACATATTTTGATCACTTTAAATGTTATTTTTAGTGGATACCCGTATTTGAGAAGACGCTCCGTTTATTTTAAACTCTATTTATTTATCTACAGTCCTGCATACTCGAGAAAACCTAAAAAAAAAAAAAAATCGCCCTCCGTCAGGATTCGAACCTGCATCTCCCTTTGCTGGAGACACCACTCTTTGAACTGCTATCTGCTTGGCTATAGAGAGTTTCACGATGAAGCAAGAGTTCTCTTTTTTCTTACTGTTGCTGCTGCTTTTGAAGCCTTGCTGTCGTTTCTATTTCTTTCTTTATTAACAATTCCCATAGTATATTTATTTCTTCGGTAGGCCTACAGAGGAGGCCCTAATAGCCATTCTAGACACTGTTTCTTTCTTTTCGCATTGATGATTCTCCAAACGGAAATACAGTGTAACCCGGATATAAGAGACCCGGATATAAGAGAAACCCGGATATAAGAGAGATTTTCTCTGGTCCCAAATTAGAGCCTGTGTTAATGTATATAAAATAGACCAAACCCGGATATAAGAGAAACCCGGATATAAGAGACTTCTTCTCCGGTCCCGACAACTCTCTTATATCCGGGTTTCACTGTAATTAGAACATTTTATAGTTAGTCCTCAATCTTTATTCCAATTCCAAATATGTGTCAAGACAAGAGTTTGAACTGATGCAGATCCTTAGCATTAAACAGTGTATCAACTAATGTTACACCTTGCCCAATGGTGACCATGAATTAAACTACTCAGTTATAATTTATAACTCAATACTTATATTTTTTTCACTCTTTAATTGTAAACTAGACAAGTTTTACTGAATGGGGAATAACCAAAACGGACGTTGGTAATGAAATGTTAATCTTTACAACACCAACAAAATACAATACTCGCCAGCGGCGTGAAGTAGGTAAACCACTGCTTGTTGTGGACTACTTAGACAGCACATTACCCCCACTTACAATAGTGCCCAAAGTATTTATGAGGATTGGGACATACACATTAGTGTTCATAGGTACGGTATATAACAAATCTGCAATGTTATTGGTACTGGCGTGTCATCTCGGTTTTGTTTGGGTTACGCTGTATTAAACATTATAAATGATATCACTTTTCATAATAATAGGAGTCGGTTTCAGAGATTTTATAGATTATATAATTAAGGATATTAATAAATCCAACCTAATATTTGTTAAATCTGATAAAACTAATAATTTTTACTAATTTAATCCCAAAGAATACTATGCATTAATAAAAAAAAAACAGTTTAACTAAGAATTATAA
Organism: Acanthosepion pharaonis; assembly: GCA_903632075.3. NCBI lineage: Eukaryota > Metazoa > Mollusca > Cephalopoda > Sepiida > Sepiidae > Acanthosepion > Acanthosepion pharaonis. The sequence continues at coordinate 510,272 of CAHIKZ030004198.1, forward strand.
GAAGATAGATATTAACAATATTAATTGTGTTGATAAAATTAACATTGCTTGTAGAAAATATTACTGAAAACTTAAAATTAGCAATAGAGTTAGTGTTGTTACCTAGAAAAGTTTACTGAATGAGGAATAACCTAAACGGAGGTCGGAAATGAAATGGTCATCTTTATAACATCAACAAAATACAATACTCGCCAGCGCCGTGAAGTAGGTAAACCACTGCTATTGGTGGACTACTTATACAGCATATAACCCACATTTACAATAGTGTCCAACGTATTAATGAGGATTGGGACATATCCATTGATGTTCATAGGTACCGTATATAATAGTATTCATAGTTAGTACCTTCACATATGCACGATACCTTAAGATTAAAATGAATTTTTAAAAATGAGAACTGTATGTATGTATATATATTGTTGTAACCTAGAAAAGGTTACGAAATGAGGAATAACCAAGAAAAAGATTGAAAATGTAATGGTAATCTTTATAACATCAACAAAATACAATAATCGCCAGCGGCGTCAAGTAAGTAAACCACTTCTAGTTGTGGACTACTTATACAGCATATTACCCTCTCCACTTATAATAGTGTCCAATGTATTTATAAGGATTGGGACGTACCCATTATTATCCATAGGTACTGTATATAACACTTTTCAATTTTAATAACATTTCAAAGGACAAATGTGACAACTATACGAAAACAAGATCTCAAAGCATAGCTACCCCATCCTATCATCATTGTTATGTGTACTCAAGTGTGATAAATATCAAGGCGCATATGTAAAACGTGTAATAAAATAATATATTTCAATATTTTTAATTTATTTTTTCATCATTTTATACGATGCAAGGCAATAAAGCCACTAAGACACAAGGGATTACTGCAGGTGAAAAATTAAGAAAACCGAAACACCTTTAAAGAGCATGAGCAAGAAAGGAAGATAAAAGAAAATAAGACGATAGATATTGCATTTAAATTTTTGAAGAACGCATGAGTCCGGGAGAGAGTGCAACAAGTGAGAAGTGCGAGAAAAAAAAACACTATATATTTTGGTATTTTTTCTTTCTTTTTTTAAAATCATTTTATCCTAAGCAAGGCAACAAAGCCTTACCGAATATGACAGAATATGAGAAAAATATACTTTTAAGAGGAGAGGACAATAAAAGAACAAGAATTAAGAAGATAGAAGATAATGATTGATATTGCATTTAAATTTTTGAAGAGTAAAGTTGGCTGGAAAGCATAGAGCTGAAAAGGAATTCCACACGCGAGAAGTGTGAGAAAAGAAATTTTTAGCAACTTACAGTTGCATCTAGAGGACGGAAGAAAACGATTGATATTGCATTTAAATTTTTGAAGATTGGCTGGAAATCGTGGAGCTGGAAGGGGATTTCACAAGCGAGAAGTGCGAGAAAAGAAACTGTTGGCATCTAGCCAATTCAGCTGTAAATTGGTGAGACCTTATTACCAATCTAGTACTGCGCTTATATTCATAAAGTCTAGGTACCATAGTGGACATTTTATCATAACAATTGTCATGAAAGTATTTATAGAAAAAAGCTGAGTGACTAAAGCCAATATGCCAGACCGGGACGAATAACATTGCAGATTCTTCTTTGGATTTTATCAAAAATATGTAAATACAGTGTAACCCGGATATAAGAGACCCGGATATAAGAGAAACCCGGATATAAGAGAGATTTTCTCTGGTCCCAAATTAGAGCCTGCGTTAATGTATATAAAATAGACCAAACCCGGATATAAGAGAAACCCGGATATAAGAGACTTCTTCTCCGGTCCTGACAACTCTCTTATATCCGGGTTACACTGTATATAGCAGAAGCACTAGATCATATGTGTCAGCAATTTTAAAAGCATGGGCGAATAGAAGATTCTTCAATATTCAACTAATTTTCATTATTTACATCCATTATGCAAATTAATTGAAACAACTCTTTAATTTCATTTCTTTCAACATACGGTCAGTCTTGGACCCACTGGAGTGACAGGGTGTAATAGATTTTTATTTTTTTCTCAGATTAGATCATTTGCAATGGTATGCAGCAATATGAATCTATTTTCGGGATGTATGATGAATTTTTTTTGGTCAGGGGGGACTTTAAAGGAAAAATGTGACAACTATGCGAAAACAAAATCCCAAAGTATTGCTACCTCCGTTCTCTCATCATTGTAATGTGTACTCGTGTGATAAATATCATAGCACAGATGTAATACATGTAATAAAAATAAATTATTGTGTCATCCGGGATTGCATCAGATTTTTATCACGCCCAGACACTATTGTCTCGACTGTCGATTAGTTGTCCTACAGTTATTGTCTGCGATGGACGTTACTCCAAGGAAGCGTAACGCTGCATAAACACACTGGCAGGCCTTACCAGTGAGCAAATCAAAGTACTATAGAGTGCCCCGGAAACTCTGCTGATTTAAATCCAATCGAGAATCTGTGTTCGATCTGTAAGAATCGACTTCGTGGAATGGACGCAAGAAATACTAACATGTCTATTGGGTCATGTTTCATTGAAAAAAACCCCGGAAAAACGCAAATATTAACGGAATTACCTGTTTTATTTCTATTAATATGGACAAGGGTGTATGTATAATCTGGATATATTTGTATAAAATGATTACAGGAAAAACATACTTGGCGCCTCGAGGTGATGTAATGGTTAGAAACCTTGTCTCGCAAGATCAATTACGACTGAACAATGTTCGATCCTTACTGTGTGCTCCATACTTTCGGCCGTGTGCCACATCTAAGCTGTGCTTGGAAAATCACTACAGAAAAACATTTATATTGTTATATTTTTTGTTTCCTTGAGGAAAAGCAGTTCATAGATTTATTTTGATCAAACAATTTTATTACTATAAATGTTATAGTAATTGGCTTTAGCTGTTTTAAGTTTAAATTAATGTCTACCAGCATAGAGATCTTGTTAAAGAAATTCTGCCTTTATTTATACTATCAATATCTATCTATCCATGGTTCTCACTCTCCCTATCTATCTATCTATCTATCTATCTATCTATCTATCTATCTATCTATCTATCTATCTATCTATCTCTGTTTCTCACTCTCCCTATCTATCTATCTATCTATCTATCTATCTATCTATCTATCTATCTATCATCTATCTATCTCCTTATCTATCTATCTATCTCTATCTATCTATCTATCTATCTATCTATCTATCTCTCTATCTATCTCCCTATCTATCTATCTATCTATCTATCTATCTATCTATCTATCTATCTATCTCTGTTTCTCACTCTCCCTATCTATCTATCTATCTATCTATCTATCTATCTATCTATCTATCTATCTATGTTTCTCACTCTCCCAGCCTATCTATCTATCTATCTATCTATCTATCTATCTATCTATCTATCTATCCTGTGTCCTCCACAAAAAATTGACATAATTTAAAATGTGAATATCTGAGTAACTACATGTCCCAGGTAAACGAAATTAAACAGGCTTTGCGTTGAAGAAAAAAAAATATTTAGCAAAATTTAAACAAGGTCTTCAAAGGGATGAAGGTTTTATAACCCAATTTCACAAAGCTTCACAAATGTTCAACGTGTGCGCTACCTGTGACACGGCACACGTCAAATCGTTTAATCCAGTGCCTTACCAAACACACTGTAACGATTGGTTGCTCCGTCTGCATTTCAGTTCCACTAGAGTGAAGCTAAGAAATAAACCCAAAACTCCCACATTTATTTTATTTTCTACGACTGTTTTATCAAGATATAAGAACAAAACAAAATATTTGGAATGAAGGAATTCATCCTTCCCCGACTGCCATTCCTGCCCAATCCATCTACAAAACTCCTAAATCAAATTATAGATATCTTTACTGTCTTTATCATGATTTCAATTTATCTAATTTCATGTTTTTGGCAAGATCGCTGGTGTATTTTTTTTTCAATTATTTAGAGCCTAAGCTTAAATTTCATGTTCTGTATTTGTCACTCTTATTTTTTCCAGTTTTACCCTTTTTTCCTCTTCGCTCATTTTCATGTTGGCACAGATATGTCTGTGATTTTTCAATTTTTTTTTAATTTGTTTATCATCTTCAAATTCCATTTTTTATTTAAATATTCCTATTTACATTATTCGGACTATTGTCCTCATCTTTGTTGCCACATTTATCACAACGTTTCGGCCGTTGTACGCTCTGTCCTTCTTCAGATGGTTGGAATGTCAAACTGAACCCTTTATTTCGCTCGCTAGGGTAAACTGCTCTAGTTCCACATGCCATGACTAATGGATGTCAGTTATTAGTTATCTCCTGCTAATTCACCTCTCCAAGTTCTCCACTGCCTTTGGGTCCTGTCACTGGATCTAAACAACGCTTTTATCCACAGTATATGTCTGAATTTTAAAGTTCTAGTGGTTCTTGTTCATTTGCCCCCTCCCTTTTTTTTTACAACGACCTTTGATTTGTGTAGATTTGTTTACATGATTGAAACTAAATATTTGCATAGTTCCCAGCAAAATGATCATTTTTCACCTGCGATGTTTTTTTTAAATATATTTTCCTTTTGAGCCAGCTTTCTTCACTTTGTTTTCATCTGTTTACTGTTTTATCTTCTTCCTGCACCGAGCATGCATGTTTGGGGTTTTTGATCATTATTATTATTATTATTATTTTCTTTGATTTCTGGCGTTTACACATTTCTTTCCGGGTCCCGCCCAGGGACCTAAGGTTAGAAATGGCATCATGGCACTTTCCACTGAAAAAAAAATAAAATAAAATAAAAAAAATATTACATAGATAAAGCCCTTCGTAAAGTGTGGACTATACTTGTCAGAACAATGTTTTGTATCTCCTTGAGGCATGGACTTCCAGGAATCCCTTCAATTAGTCTACTGCAATCTTTTCCAACCAGTCCTAGGGCTCCAACTCCAACAGGGATTGTTGATGTTCCCTGTATGCCACATTTTCGAGATTTCTATTTCAAAGGTCCTTGTATTTTGACAGCTTTTGAATATCTTCAAAGATACTTTGCAGTCAGCAGGGACTGCCATGTTAATAAGGAGGCACCGTTTTTGTTCGTGGTCTTTAATAACAATATCTGGCCGATTTGTCTTGATTGTTCTGTCAGTGTGTATTGTGTAGTCCCATAGAATTGTAACAGGTCCTATCTCCGTAACCGGGTCTGGGTGGTGTTCATACCAGTTTCTTTCAGTTTCCTTCTCGTAGAAGTTGCTTATTATTATTATTAATAATAATAATAATAATATTATTATTATTATTATTAATATTATTATTATCATTAATTAATAATAATAATAATATTATTATTATTATTATTATTATTATTATTATTATAATTATTATTATTATATATTTCCTTTGATTCCCGATGTGTACATATTTCTTTCCGGGTCCCGCCCAGAGACCTAAGGTCAGAAATGGCATCATGACATTTTCCACTGACCAAAAAAAAAAAAAAAAAAAAAAAAACATATTTTACATAGATAAAGCTCTTCGTAAGGTGTGGGCTGTAATCGTGAGAACAAATTTTTGTATTTCTTTAAAGCATGGGTTTCCAGGAATCCTTTCAATTAGTCTACTAGAATTTTTTCCAACTATTCCGAGGGCTCCAAATATAACAGGGATTGTTGATGTTCCCATGTGCTACATTTTTGAGATTTCGATTTCAAATTGTGTAGTTCCATAACATTGTAACAGTGTGTATTGTGTAGTTCCATAACATTGTAACAGTGTGTATTGTGTAGTCCCATAGAATTGTAACAGGTCCTATCTCCGTAACCGGGTCTGAGTGGTGTTCATACCAGTTTCTTTCAGTTTCCTTCCCGTAGAAGTTGCAGATTTTCCAGTGCAGATATTGGCCCACTCTGTCATGCCGGGTTTTATATTCAGTCGGCGCCAATACCGTACACGATGGGCACTTGTTTGTGGATATTTATCACAGAATCTGCATTTTGGATTGACACGTGTGTTTGGCAATTTCTAGTTAACAAGCCTGTGCAGCAAGAATAAAACCTTCAGTTTCCGCTTTTAACTCTGTACTACGTAACCACTGATAGGTACGGGTTTATCTACATCAGTTTGTTTGGTACGGGTAGAGTATTGACCGGTTAAGTGTTTTATCTTGCCATCGTCTCTGTATCTGGTCATTTGTCTTTGCCTTCATTTTTTTAAGTATTATTATTATTTTATTTTCTTTGATTTCTGGCGTTTACACATTTCATTCCGGGTCCCGCCCAGGGACCTAAGGTTAGAAATGGCATCATGACACTTTCCACTGACAAAAAAAAAAAAAAAAAAATTACATAGATAAAGCCCTTCGTAAAGTGTGGGCTATACTTGTCAGAACAATTTTTTTGTATCTTCTTTAGGCATGGACTTCCAGGAATCCCTTCAATTAGTCTACTGCAATCTTTTCCAACCAGTCCTAGGGCTCCAACTACAACAGGGATTGTTGATTGTTCCCATATGCCACATTTTCGAGATTTCTATTTCAAGGCCCTTGTATTTTGACAGCTTTATTATTATTATTATTATTATTATTATTATTATTATTATTATTTCGCATCATCTTAACAGAGAGTAATTTCAAGCGCCTAATTACTAACTCACCTGACTCTATGAGTAAAACTGCCACGTTAGGAGAATTATCTATGCATATTTGAGATGTTTCGTTTAGATGGACGGGGTTTTGTAGATATGTACAGTTCAGTACAAATTGATCTTTTGTCGTTCTGACATGTCAAGGAGTTTTATTCACACGATTATCGATACCCTTCTTTATCATGCCAAGCGCCTCTGTTATAACAGGGATAATTATAGTTTATGCAAGTGTTTATTATAATTAATATTAATAAAATTAAAATGACTGCCGTAGGTATTCCAATATTTGTTAATACTTAAGCAAAGAGAAAGAAAAAAAATACACAATGTTTAACAATGTTCAACAATGTTTCGACACTCTGTTCGCCTTCTTCAATATATGTTTTATAACTGCATGCATTTATATGAAATATTTTTTTTAAAAAAAGCCTTTGCACAAACGTGGCTTTTTAAAAAAACAATCATTTCACCTCTATAGCAGAGTGACAATGCCCCTAAGACACAACGGGTTACAAGGAGTAAAAGAGAATAAGAAAAGTTGAGTGAGGAGACAGATAATAAAGGAACTGGATTCTGAAAGAGAGAAAATGGCGATTGGCGTTGGGTTGAAATATTTGAAAGATCGGACGTAGCAGGGAAGCACTGAATTTAAAGGCCGTTCAACAGGAGAGAAGTGCGAGAAAAGAAACTATTAGAATAGAACTGGCGGTTGCATCTATTTAGGTCAACAGGAAAACGGTGAAACATAGTTTCCAATCTAGTTGCACGTTTAAGTTCATGAAGTGGAGGCAGTAAGGATTTGAAGAACAGACGGGCGAAAGACACGTCACACCGGTGAGAAATTGACTGAAGTCGAGGCGCCAGGTCAGGATCGATCACATTACAGACCGTTCTTTCATCTCCTTTGACACAGATCGTAAAAGAAATAAGAAACTTTATTCAGTAATAAATTATTATTATTATTATTAATATTAAAAAAAACAAAATGGCCGACGTAAGTATTCCAATATTTTTCAACAAGAGCCCGTTTCAAGAAAAGAAAAAGAAAAGAAAAAAAACAGTTTCTTTTCTTTTTTTTTTCTTAAATCATACTCTTCTCTTATGTATTATTATTATTATTATTATTATTATTATTATTATCTATATGATACTAAAAGACTGTGATTACGTGTGTACTTGTGTGGTGTGTGTCCGCCCGGTGCGTAATATCTTAAGTTAATATGATTAAAATGAATATTATTTAAACATAAGAATTGTTTATTCAATAAGTATTTTTATTTTAACTTTCTTCAAACGGACAAATTTTTTAATTAAAATATTTTAAATTTAAAGACAGACACAAAAAGTTCCCTGTTTGCTTTTCGTCCAGTTGTTTGTAGAATAATTAGTTATATTTCAGCTTTCTTTAAACAAACAATATTTTAAATATTTTAAAAAATATTTTTTAGTGAATCTGATTTAAAAAATATTTTAAGTGAATAAGATTTTAAAATAGACGTTGTTTATATAAGTACTTTTTATTTTAACTTTCTTCAAACAGACAATTTTTAAATTAAAATATTTTAAATTTAAAGACAGGCACAAAAAGATCCTTCGTTGCTTTTGGTCCAGTTGTTTGTAGAGTAATTATTTATATTTCAGCTTTCTTTAAACAAAGAATATTTTAAATATTTAAAAAAATATTTTTTAGTGAATCTGATTTAAAAAAATATTTTAAGTGAATAAGATTTTAAAATAGGTGTTGTTTATATAAATACTTTTATTTTTTTTTTATTTATATAATTTAGTATTTCTCTTCAAACAATTTTTTAATTGAAATATTTTTTAAGTTAAAGACAGACACAAAGAGATCCGAATTTGCTGTTTCGTCCAGTTGTTTCTTAAGTAATTATTTATATTTTAGCTTTCTTTAAACAAAAAATATCTTAAATATATAAAAATATTTTTTTGGCATATTTAAAAAATATTTTCAAGTGAATATGATTTAAAGTTTAATTTTATCCGGCAGGTTTTATTCCTATTAAATACTGTAAACAATTAGAAAAACGTTAAACATGAACTTGTAAACTCGACTAATAATGAAACGAACGAATTGAATTATTTAACGTACTCTTCATAAAATTAACTTTCCTTTCAATGGAACGTTGAAATCAACTTCAATGTTTTATAACCTGAACTGTCAGTGATCCAACGGGTAACGGGTTGTTATTATTCTTACTTAGAGAGAGTGTAGAATGCCAAGTGACGATGTGTGACAAATATATAGAGCTCAGTATATGCCGTCATGATAACCAGTCAGATAAGCTTATACCAGGCTTACGGCCAAATATTTGCGATATGGTGACAGATTTTGGTGAAGGCCTGTGGCGCCCAATTATACGTGAAGCTACAGTTAAAATGACGTTGTTGTCTTTGATAGTTTATTTATTATGGTTATCAACAACCATGAAGACAAAACATGAATTATCACTGCAGCTATACATTTCAATCAACCGGGCCATTGCATTGATAACGTTAGATGCGACCATTTAACGTTTTCATTTAAATGCCAACAAGAACGCCGAAAGTTCGTGTTAAAATACATTGATAAATAAAATCTCACATTCTAGGAATATAGTTCCCACAAAAAGCCATCTACAAAGCCTCTACAATTCTAATCGTAGCAAACAACTAGCCCCAAAACAATCAGAATGTTTTAATGTGCTTTCCTCTATGCTAGACTTTATTAATTTAAACGCCTTACGAGATTTTGAGCATGTTCTGTCGAAATTGCTAGGTGTAAGCGTAAGTTTTATGCTAATAGTTCCTTCTCTCGCACTACTTGCTTGTGGAACATTCTTCCGGTTTCTTGGTTTCCTATCAACTACATTATCCAAATGTTAAATGCGACGTTAATTGTCCTCAATAACTTTTTCCAAATTTCTCTCACTTTTCGCACACACTTGAATTCAATGCAAATGCAAAACAGAAATTATATCGATAAAACAGGTAAGGAATTCCGTTTTCGGTTCAATAACTGTTGTGTATGATACACCTAATTTACATAAGCGGACTGACCATATAAATATGGGTTGGTACCGGAAGACGGGGGAAGATAGTAGAGATTAAAATGCAAAACTGAAATGCGATTTATCAACCCATTAAGGAACAGTCTTCCCAAGAATATACCAAACTAACTGTTACCTATTCTTTGTTTCAATACATTTTGTTAACGTACATTTTGTGTTGTATTATTCCATGCTTATTTAAGCTTCAACAAACCAAAAAAACTATCAGAGACGTAAACATCAATTATCACTGCAGCTGCACATTTCATCCAACGGGGCCATAGCATTGTGACCGTTACAGGCGTCTTTTTAACGTCTTCATTTAAAGGCCAACAAGAACGTCAGAAATCCGACTTAAAATACATCTTTTTAAATAAATTCACATCTTCTAGGCTTAAATAGGAATTTAGGCATACTCAATGATTTCAGTTTCCACAAAAGCCACCTTCAAAGCCTCTACAACCCTAATTGTGGCAAACAACTAGCCCAATACTATCAGATCTCTTACGGCAATATAACACACGAGAAGAGGGCACTCCGAGGCGGTGTAATGGTGAGCAAGCTTGTCTCGCTAACACAATTACGATCCTCACTTGGTGCTCCATACTTTCGGCCTTGTGCCACATCTAAGCTACGCATGGAAAATCGATATAACACACGAGAAGAAAACGTCTAAACTCATTCTATTTCCTGTTGAGAAATGACGCATGCGTGTTCGAAAAAATCTGATTTTTGCCCTTTTTACTCTTCCTGTTTCTATTTGGACTAAAGACCTAATAAATTACAATGAATATATCATTATAATTATTGTTGTTTTTTGTTCTCAGATTCTGCAGATTTAGTCGATGTACAGAATGCATCGACGGACTACCCGTGTATAAATACTGCCCCTCCACCAAAAAAAAAAAAGAAAGAAAAAAAAAGAAATGGAGCCGTTTTTTTTTCATATATCTACCTACATGAGTCTGTCTATATTTCTGAGATGAGGTATTATGTACATTTACATTATTCGGACTATTGTCCCCATCTTTGTCGCCAATATTTATCACAACGTTTCAGCCGTTGTACGCTCCGGCCTTCTTCAGATGGTTGGAATGTCAAACTGAACCCTTTATTTCGCTCACTGGGGTAGACTGTTCTAGTTTCAGGTGCCATGTTTAATGGATGTCAGTTATCAGTTATCTCCTGTTAATTTCCCTCTGAAAGTTCTCCACTGCCTTAACCGGGTATTGGTAAAAACATGCAATGATAACAGCAAAATTGCAATATGAGCACTGGTAAAAATGGTTGCCGAAGACATTAGGTTTATAATACCCAGAAATTCATACCCAGATGTCCTCAAGGACACATGGCACAGTGGATAAAGGCGTTGGTTAGATCCAGTGACAGGCAGTGGAGGAGGTTTTGAGACGCGTGGAACCACCTCTTAATTACTGGTGTTCCCAAGTTCACCCTGACCCGGGGTGGTAGCACCTGTGAGGGTCCCAGCTATGGGCAAATAGTTAACCCCGAAACTGGGGTTAAAACGCTATGAAAGTATAAAAAAAAGGTTATACATTTTTGTAAAAAAAAATATTACCAACAAACAATTTTGAGGAAAAAAACATTACCAGCAATACATTATTACCAGCAATTCATTTTTGAAAAATATTACCAGAAATAAAAATCTTGTCGGCATTAAATAACACATTGAAGTTGATATGTCTTAAAACAAACCAAACCAAACCAAATTAAATCCATTTGGTAAGAAGGCCTACTAATATACCATAAATATTATTCGTTTTATTATCATTATTATTATTATTATTTTTGTTGTTTTTTTATCTATCTTCACCGGCCTCTTATATCGCTAAATTATCAGAAGCATACGTGGAAAATCTTTCGTTACTACAATATATTGTAGATAAATTGTATCAATGTTTTACATATTCAGTAAATTTCCTATGGCCATAATAAATTTCAAATTGTTTGGCAATGTTCACAAATCTAATAATGAAACAAAAATAGGGATGAAGCGTCAGAGCTTGATTCAACTGCAATTGCAAACGCATGAACACCCCCTCCTTCTTGGCAGGTTTACTGTAAAGCTGGGGTTAATAAGAGGATCTTCGGGATTTTTTTCCTTTTAAAAGCTTCAGTAATCCTTCTTAAACAAACTTAGGATGGAATCATACGAAGAAACTATTGGCTAAATAGTAAAAGCCGATTTTGGACCTAGTTTGTGGCAGATTTCGTCCACTTAACTGAAATAATGTAAACCAAACATTCAATTTGTGTATCATACGTAATTTTCATGGCAAATTTGGAAGGCATTGAATTAAAAAACCAGGGAGTTATGGGTTTTTTTTAACAGTTTTAGGTGGTTCTCTTTGATAAATTTCTTGCATGATGGCAAAGTTCTTGCGACATGTTTGAAGAAAATCGGATAAAAAATGAGGAAGTTATTCAAGTTTTTAGTTTAAATAATACGAAAAACCATATTTTTTCACAGTTTTTTGCAATTTTTTTGTGTGAAGACAATCTCGCAAGAAAACTATGAAGCACTCTTCATAAACCTCGTAACAAGAGCAATGTTTTGCACTAAATGCAAAGAACATTAACTCATCCTGTAAAAATTTGGTTCGGATGTCACTTCGTTTTGGCTTTTGCAAAAAAAATGATAGCCACCTTCAGTTTTCTGCCAAACTCTGGGGACCTGAAGATTGAAAAGTTTGTCGTGACCTAACTTGGTAAATTTGCGTACAGGTGTGTACAATTTCATCGAAACCGGTCAAGAAATGTGGACGTGAATAAATAGTATACACTCGCAGACAGACGCACAGACGGACAAAGAGACACAGACATCTTCTGCCATATATATATGACCATAGAATATTAGTGTTTAAGCCTTTTTATTATATCCGTACTCTGTCCTGGACATTGAGTTCTACAATGGATTCTATCCTCTTGATTTTTTTCTCTTCTGCCATATATATATATATATATATATATATATATATATATATATATATATATATATATATTATTTCAATGGAATAAATTATGACCATTATATTATATCCTTATTATATTAATATTATATTATGTCCTTATATATTTTTGTTATAACTTTACTCTGTCCTGGACATTGAGTTCTACCTGGATTCTATTATATATATATATATATATATATATATATATATATATATTCCAATGGAATAAATTATGACCATGGAATATTAGTGTTTAAGCCTTTTTATTATATTCTTACTCTGTCCTGGACATTGAGTTCTACCTGGATTCTATCCTCTTGGAATTTTTTTTATACAAAATATATATGTATGTGTATGCATGTATGTATATATATTTATATATTTTGCATATATATGTGTATATTTACCACTAATATTATCAATATCTATCTATCTATCTATCTATCTATATATGTTTGTGTATGTGCATTTAATATGCAACCCTCAATAATCTGTTGGTTGCTTTGATTATGCAGACACGTTTACAACCAAAATATTTCTCTTTTGATGTTTATCTATCCCAGTGCATCACATAAACCGATTTTATGTGTGTATTTACCGAAAAACGTTTCTACTTCAAACCTGTGCGTCGTCAGGATAGTTATTTACGCTGGAGAACCAAAAGACGTTTATTTATTGTTCCACTTCATGGCACTTAAAGAACACAGTCATTAGCCATTAAGAACATTCCTATAAAAATATTTTTTCTATTCTCAGTTCTGTTAGATTGGTTAATATAATGAGAAATCAACTCTTGCTCAATTATTTAATGTCGAATACAAATCGTATGGGACAAAACAGTAATGGATTAATAGATATATAGGCTGATTTTGGTCTAGTTTACATCAAAATCAAAGCGAGAGAAATAGGTCCGGTTTACACGAGAGTATAAAAGTTACAGCAGAGTGATACAGTTAGAAAAAGGTCCGGTTTACACTCGAGTCAAAAAGGTAAGTAGAGGTCTGGTTGAAACTAGATTCAAACAGGTATACAAAGGTTTGAATTACACTAGAGTCCAAACGTTAAACATTGGTCCGATTTACAATAGAATAAAAAAAAACGGTACACATATGTCCGGCTTACAGTAGTATGATACATTTCGACATATGTCCGGATTACCCTAGAGTCCAAAAGAAAGACATAGATCCGGGTTACACTACAGTCCAAAAGAAAGATATAGGTACGGATTACCCTAGAGTCCAAAAAAAAACAACATATGTACGGATTACTCTAGAGTCCAAAAGAAAGACATAGATCCGGGTTAAACTAGTGTGCAAAAGAAAGACATAGGTCCGGATTGCACTAGAGTCTAAAAGGAAGACATAGGTCCGATTTACACTAGAGTCCAAAAGTAAGATATATGTCCGGTTTACACTAGAGTCCAAAAGTAAGATATATGTCTGGATTACCCTAGAGTCCAAAAGAAAGACATAGATCCGGGTTACACTACAGTCCAAAAGAAAGACATATGTACGGATTACACTAGAGTCCAAAAGAAAGACATAGGTCCGGCTTACCCTAGAGTCCAAAAGAAAGACATAGGTCCGGATTGCACTAGAGTCTAAAAGGAAATCATAGGTCCGATTTACACTAGAGTCCAAACTTAAGATATATGTCCGGATTACCCTAGAGTCCAAAAGAAAGACATCGGTCAGGGTTACACTATAGTCCAAAAGTAAAACACAGGTCCGGGTTAAACTAGTGTGCAAAAGTAAGACATATGTCCGGGTTAAACTAGTGTGCAAAAGAAAGACATAGGTCCGGATTGCACTAGAGTCTAAAAGGAAGACATAGGTCCGATTTACACTAGAGTCCAAAAGTAAAACATAGGTCCGGTTTACACTAGAGTCCAAAAGTAAGATATATGTCCGGATTACCCTAGAGTCCAAAAGAAAGACATAGGTTCGGGTTACATTAGAATCTAAAAGATAGACATGGGTAAGCTTTACAGTAGCCTTCAAAAGATCGACATAGTTACACTAAAATAAAAAGATAAACGAGGTCCGGTTTAACAGTCGCGTGATAAATTTAAACGAAG
>CAHIKZ030004198.1:530000-537500 GCA_903632075.3 Acanthosepion pharaonis
ATATTTTCAGGTTAATTGTTCGGGGAAATTTTAAGCGAGGTACTATATAGATTGGCAAAAATATCGTCTAATTTTACAGTCGAACTCTTTAGATGCAACCGTAAGTTCTATGCTAACAGTTTCTTTTCTCACACTTTTTGTATGTTGAACTTTCTTCCAGTTCCATGCTTTCTAGCCAATTTTGATCTTCAAAAATTTAAATACAATATCGAACGTTGTCTTTTTCTTTCGTTTTTTTAATCATTTCACCCCAACCAAGGCGTGAGTACCACTGATTCGTAGAGGGTTACTTAGAGTGAAGGTGAGAGAAAAACTGTGTATAAGGGAAATGAAGAAAAGGTAAAAGTTGAATGAGGTTCAAGACATCAGAAGATGGTGATTTCATTTAAATTTTTGAAGATTGCAGTTAGTAAGTGAGTAAACGGAAGGGAGTTCCACAGGCTGGAACTGCGAGAAAAGCTCTTGGAGTAGAAATGGAGGTTATATTTAACTATTTCAACGGTAAAAGAGTGGGACCTAGATTCCAATCAAGTAGAACGCTTAAATTTATGTAGTCGGGGCACCAGGGAAAAAAGCTCGACAGATCAGTTGCCATAAAAATTTTTGTAGAAAAGACAGAGCGAAGCCACATTACGTCTGTGAGAAAGTGACTGAAGTCGAGATGCCAGGTCAGGATCGATTACATTACATAGGCTTCTTTGGATTCAGTCAAGAACCTCGAGATGAACAGCTGGGCACCAAACCAGATATGGCAACAGTATTCAATGCACGGACGAATGGTACATTACAGATCTTTCTTTGGATTTTGTCAAGAACCTTGCGATGAACATCGGGGGGACCGGGTCATATATGGCAACAGTATTCAATGCACGAACGAATCTTTCTTTTTCTTTTATTGTTCTCGCTTCTTTAAAATGTTTTCTTCTTTTTCTTATTCTTTCACACGCGGTAACTCCTTCTGTCTTAGTGGCTTTATTGCCTTGCTTATGGCGAAATTATTAACAAAACAAGAATAGCGGTCAACTTTTATAGACAATTGTCTTTCAATTCTTGCCAGACACAAGCATAGAATTTGTTTTTTTTTTTTTTTTGGACAAGATGGTCACCTTTAATAAAAACTGAATTCATTAGGCAATCTAAAACAAATAAAATCCTGGCTGCAATTCGCAGCAGCTATCCATTACACCATCCGTACGTCTAAGCTTACAGCGGCTAATATTTTCAAGCGGTCACACATCGGGGTATTGAGTCGGCTTTCGGTTGCTTCTACCTGGCCAGATTCATCCCAAACAAGGTTATTCTATGACACAGACTCACGAGAAGATGTTATCCTGATCACTACAATCTTAAATCCGGGGTTAACCCTTATCTTTCCCTCATAGCTTCATGAACTGCACTTCTTGCCTTATCCTCTTATGCCCTCGCCCTGGGTAAGACGATAAACTACGTCCAGCAGCAAGGATTCTAATCAGGAGGTTTTGAGGAGCGTGGAAACACCTCTTAATTGCTCAGAGTGGTAGCACCTGTTAGGGTCCCAGCTATGGGCAAATAGTTAACCCCCAAACTGGGGTAAAAATACTATGTAAAAGTAATTTTAATACCATAAAATACTTTGTAAAAATTTATTACCAGCAATAAATTTTTGAAGAAAGAAAAACTATTACTAGCAATAATTTTTTGAAAAAAATTTATCAACAATACGTTTTTGAAAAAAACAATATTACCAGAAATATATATTTGAAGGAATATATTACCAGAAATAGATTTTTGACAAAACAAGATATTACCAGGAATAAAAATTTTGTCGGCATTATATAACCCATTGAGGTTGATATGCTGTAAAACAAACCAAACCAAACCAAAGCAAACTCTTATGTTCATACAACAACTGCATTCAATAACGCTCTACCTTGAGAGGCTCTTAGGCCTTTAGTTAAATATTAGTAAAAAAAATAAAGGATAACAATTTGATAACTTACAAATAAAAAATAAAAAATAAAGTACTTAATCACTTATTCTAAATGGATGACCTCAAACTGGTTTCCAAAAACGACAATGAGTTGAAAGGTCTCCTCAAGATATTCCAATGATGACATCGTTATTAACTTTAGATTATATAAATGTGCAAATAACATTCAAGAAAGAAATAATTACCAAAACACACAAAATATAACTCGATTTTGTCACTAAGATTAGAGAACTGGAAAAAGAAGAAGCCTATAAATACCTAGGATATAGAATACCCAAATGAAAAAGAAAATAATCCTTTCCAATCAATCCGAGAGATCAAACTACAACTAGAATTCTTAATGTACCCAGGTGCCAAATTTCTGAGATTTCGATTTTAAGGTACTTGTATTGTGATAGCTTTTTGAAGATCTTCAAAGATACATTGCAGACAGAAATACAAAAAAAATTGTTCTCATGAGTACAGCCCTCATCTTACGAAGGGCTTTATCTGTGTAAAATATATAGGGAAGAGGGCCCACCGAAAAAACGGGACGAGTAGAAGTGATCACCGGTAAGAAAACCGATGAAGGAAAAAAAAAATATTATCACCGGTCAACACTGTACTTAAGGGCATTTCTTTTGCATCGCCGTCAAGAAGACAACGTTCACCCGACAACTATAGACGTGTGCATCTGGTGCTAAATACCGATCTGAATTCACAACAGAATATCAGCCATAAACCCTTTATCCCTGAGGTGCAAATACAGTTCCAACATCCTTACGAGACCACAACAATCGGTCTTCAAAGACCCCTAGAAACTACAGAAGACTCGAAGATGTTCTGTGTCACAGAACTTGAAAGAAATAAGAAACTTTATTCAGTAATAAAAGACAACAACAAAATCCAAATGGAATTTCAAGTGGGTGAAGACGTGCAAGTAAACCATGTTACACCTACTGCAGCGGCGAAGACCCTAAAAAAAGAAAACAAAAGCAAATGCAATATACTGAATGCAGAAACGATATCCAAGATAAGCCTCACCATGACCAGTACTGTTAATCCGGTGCCGAACGATCTGATGTCGACAAACCACTTACCCATCAGAGATTACGTAAGTGCAGGATCTAAAGCTGAAAGCGACGGTTTTATTCTTTCTGCACAGAACCAGTACTTGCTAACTAGAAATTACCTAGCAAAGATTTGAAAATTTGTGGTGACCCGAAATGTAGATGCTGTAATAAATGTCCTGAGATAATTGGCAATATTGTCTTGGGTTTCATGTTGTAAGCATCTACTGAATATAAAACTTGGCATGATAAGGTCGGGGCCATATCTGCACTGGAAAATTTACAACTAAATATATATTTCCCTGTTATTATATTAACATATATACATGAAGACATCAATAATTCCTGTTGTGGTTGGAACGGTCAGTTTGATTGGAAATGATTTCCACAGACTCATTGAAAGAATCCCTGGTAGATCATGCCTTAAAGAAATACAAAAAAATGTTCTCACAAGTACAGCTCACAGCAGACGAAGGGTATTATCAATAAAAAATGTGTTTGATCTAAGGTAGTTTTATTTTTATAGTTTTACAAAAGTACTCTGTGGAAAATGTCATGATGTTATTCCTGACCTGAAATCTCTGGTCGGGATCCAAAAGGAAATGAGTTCAAAACAGAAATACAAGGAAATAATAATAATAATAATAATAATAATAATAATAATAATAAGAAGAAGAAGAAGAAGAATAATAGTACCAGTCATAGTAAGTGCGCTTGGAATGGTAAAAAAGGAACACAACAACACACTGGAAAATCCCTGGAATTCCCAGCTCAAGAGAAATACAAAAAATTGTCCTGATAAGTACAGCCCACAGACCAAAAAGAACTTTGTCCATGTAACGCTAGTGATATTATGGGAGTTAAGAAAACAAATCATGAAATGTAGTCATAAACACCCACTACTAATTGCCTTAGGTCTTCCCGCAGACTTAGTAGATAGTGTGACTATAACAGAAATCGAAATATAATAAAGACAAAAACAACAACAATAATAATAATAATAATAAATTGTTATTAAAGACCACAAACAAAAACGGTGCCTCCTTATTGATATGGCAGTCCCTGCTGACTGCAATGTATCTTTGAAGATATTCAAAAAGCTGTCAAAATACAAGGACCTTGAAATAGAAATTCTAAATGTGGCATATGGGGAACATCAACAATCCTTGTTGTAGTTGGAGCCCTAGGACTGGTTGAAAAGATTGCAGTAGACTAATTGAAGGGATTCCTGGAAGTCCATGCCTCAAGGAGATACAAAAAATTGTTCTGACAAGTACAGCCCACACTTTACGAAGGGATTTATCTATGTAATATTTTTTTATTTTATTTTATTTTTTTGTCAGTGGAAAGTGTCATGATGCCATTTCTAACCTTAGGTCCCTGGGCGGTACCCGGAAAGAAATGTGTAAACGCCAGAAATCAAAGATAATAATAATAATAATAATAATAATAATAATAATAATAATAATAATAGAAATCGAAATCTCAAACATGTGATACATGAAAACATTAACAATTCCAGTAGTACTTGGAGCCTTCGGAGTATTTGTAAAAGGAATGGAGGGATTCCTGGTAGCCCATGTCTTAAAGAAATACAAAACATTGTTCTCGTCAGTACAGCCCGCACCTTACGAAGGGCTTTATCTATGTAAAATATGTATGTTTTTTTTTCAGACTTGCACAGAGCATAATATCATGAGTCCTCTCGTTGGAAAATGAGAACACGCCAGAAATCAAAGGAAATGAAATAAAAATAAAAATAATGGGACTTTTACAATACAGACAGACCGAACAATCAAAGCTATTTGCCCAAACATCAAGATCAGAGACTAGAAAAAGAGAATATGCATTCTTATTGACATGGCAGTCCCTGCAGACTGTAATGTATCTTTGAAGATCAAATTACAAGGACCTTGAAATTGAAATCTCAAAAATACGGCTCATGAGGACATCAATAATTCCAGATAAAGTTGGAGACCTCGGATCGATTGGAAAATATTCCTATAGAATCAATGAAGGGATTCCTGGTAGTCCATGCCTTAAAGAAGAAAAAAAACTTACAAGGACAACTCACGCCTTACAAAGGTCTTCGTCTATGTAAAATATTTGTGATCTTAGGATTTTTTTAAATGCTCAGTGGAAAATGTCATCATGCCATTTCTGAGTTTAGGTCTCCGGTTGGGATCCCGAAAGAAATGAGTATACGCTAGAAAACAAAGGAAATAGAAGAATAAAAAAAGGTAATATGTTTTCTCGCTCTGGTCAAAACAGGGATGGAAAATATATCGACTATCAAGAAATGCAGTTGATTCCCTTCCTCGGCACTGATCACATAGCCAGGACACATATTATCAAATTATTCTATCATGCCCTCATGACAGCCACATGTGAAAATTGATGGACTCGACTCCATGAGTGAACAAAGTAGAGCAGTAAGTAAAAGCTCTGAATAATAATAATAATAATAATAATAATAATAATAATAATAATAATAATCCCCCCCACCCAAAAAAAAATAAGTGGAAAATATTATAAAGCTATTTCTGACCTTAGGGATCCAAATGTGTATACAACAAAAATCAAAGGAAAATAATAATAAATCAAAGGAAATAATAATAATAATAATAATAATAATAATAATAATAATAATAATATTGCACACAAAAAAGTGTCTCCTTATTGATATCTCAGTCCCTGCAGACTGCAATGTATCTTTCAAGATCTTCAACAAGCTATCAAAATACAAGAACCTTGAAATCGGAATCTCAAAAATGTGGCACATGGAAGAATCAACAATGCCTGTTGTAGTTGGAGCCCTAGGATTGGTTGGAAAAGATTCTAGGAGACTAATTGAAGGGATTCCTGGAAGTCCATGACTGAAAGAAATAAAAAAAATTGTTCTCACGAGTACAACCCACACCTTACGAAAGGTTTTGTCTATCTAAAATATGTTGTTTTTTGGGGTTTTTTTTTTTCCAGTGGAAAATGCCATGATGCCATTTCTAACCTTAAGTCCCGAGGAGGGACCCAGAAAGAAATGAGTACACATCAGAAATCAAAGGAAATAAAATAATAATAATAATAATAATAATAATAATAATAATAGTAAATCAAAGCTAATGATCCAAACATCGTGGTCAACGACCCCAAGAACAGAATATGCTTTCTTATCGAAATGGCAGTCGCTCCAGACTGTAATGTGTCCTTGAAGATATTCAGAAAATTATCAAAATACAAGGATCGTGAAGTGAAATCTCAAAAATATGTTACATGGGAACATTAGTAATTCCCGTTGTAGTTAAAGCCGTCGGATTGTTTGGAAAAAGTTTCGATAGACTCGTTGAAAAGATCCCTGGTCGTTCACGCCTTAAAGAAATAAAAAAAAATGTTTTCTTACAAGTACAGCTCACACATAAGGAAGAAATATTTATATGCAAAGTGTGTGTAATCTTAGAATTTGTGGGAAATGCTATGAAGCCATTTCTGACCTTAAGTCTCTTGTTGGGACCCGGAAGGAAATGTGTATACAACAGAAATCCAAGGAAATAATAATAATAATAATAATAATGATAATAATGATAATAAATACTATGTACACAAAAGCGGAAAAATTAAATAAAAGATTCACTCAAGAACACATTGCACAGTGGATAGAGGCGTTAGTTAGATCCAGTGACAGGACCCAAAGAGTTCAATACCTGGTTAAGGCGGTGGTGAACTTGGAGGGGGGAATTATCAGGAGATAACTGATAACTGACATCCATTAGACATGGCACGTGGAACTAGAACAGTCTACCCCAGCGAGCGAAATAAAGGGTTCAGTTCGACATTCCAACCACCTGAAGAAGGCCGGAGCGTACAACGTCCGAAACGTTGTGATAAATATGTTAACAAAGATGACGACGATAGTCTGAACAATGTAAATAGTGTACATAATACTTCATATCAGAAATATAGACATATACTAAAAGATTCACTGTGCACAAGGATGATGTCAGACGTAACAATGTGACATCAACGGAGCTTGCTGAATATTTTATTACAAATGATTGTAATATCGAGAAGTATTTTAAGGTAAACCTTCTGAAAAAATATTCAAATCTACCGACCTTGAATCCATAAACGCATGCGCATAGTTATGTATACAAATTATAACTTCCCGCCGCGTGTGGATGAATAGAATGACAGAAGAGTTCCATAAGATTTATCCGAAGCTTTTTGATTAACTCCCCTTGGTAAATCATCTGCTAACGGAAAATTCCAAAATGAACAAGATCATCATCCTATTAAGCAGGTTTCAGCGGCGTGACTTCACGCGGCCGGCGTTTCATTCGTTTTGACGGGTTCATTATCAGGACAGTTGTTTTGTTTTGTTTTTTTTTATTACAAGACAAGCAACGTTTGTACAACGACTTATAATTTTTTGTAGATTTATATACTTTTATACTTGAAAAATCTTTTTTTTTCAAAAATATAACTTGA
>CAHIKZ030004198.1:542500-555000 GCA_903632075.3 Acanthosepion pharaonis
AGAAAAGTACTTCATTTCAGCCTTTTCATATAATTTTCCTCTTTTCTTTTCTTAAGATAAGGGATGTAAAAATTTTGGAAATGCTTCCCGTTATTCTTTCAATATCAAAGATGTTTTTTATTTTTTATTTTTATTTTTAATTCTAACTGAATATATAGATGTTTATGTATATATCTCGAATTAAGGGAATTTTTTTTTTTTAAGTTTCCAAACACTTTAAGCACAAACTCGTAAAAAAACAATAGCATCATCTCTACGTAAAAACCTATCAAAAATAATGACGGCACTGATAATAAGAAAGAAAAGTCCAACCCTCAATAACAACTTGTATGAAAACGGTCACAATGTGCTGACCGTGTTCGGAAAATAAAAAATTAAAAAAAAAAAAATTCCTATAACTCTAGAAACATACATAAAGAAAAAATCATTCATTTAGAATTTTTTTAGAAAGTATAAAAGAAAATCAACCTTGATAATGCTAAAAGAAAAGCCGTGAACGAAAGAAAAGACCAAACAGTAGATATCTATCAAAACCAGGCTGTATATTGTAATATAGTGATATTTGTTAATATAATTAATTATGAATACTGCACAAATGTTTTAAAATGTTTATAGTAGATAGTTTAAAATATCTACGCTCTAAATAATAGTTTTAAATAGTTTAGACATTTTATAACTTAGTTACATCCGCTGATTTTAACTTCATAAAATTTAAATCGTACAGTACCTAAATTTAGTGTTTTTCACCTCTCAACTAAAAAAATTTACTTTCAGATGAACACAACAATTTTGTCTTAGAAAAAACAACACCCTGATGATGACATTGTGCTAATGTCGAAAGTACTCGGAATAAATGACTATTCTCTCTTAATTTAATATTAAAAAGAAGTTTGTCCCTGAATATGAGAGGATCTTATTGAAAATAAGTAGATAAAACTTGTTTAAATTATTCAATTAGACATGTCTTCATATATATATATATATATATATATATATATATATATATATATATATATATATATATATATATATATATATATATATATATATATATATATTCACTTGTATAGATATGAGTTTATGACCTGGCTTTTATGCTGCTGCGATCATCAGATGTTCAGAGTTTGTCTGATGGTCATAAAAAGCGTAAACCCAGAGTCACAAACATATCCATACAACTGAATATGCTAGCTCTATCACTGATACTGCATATAAAATAATATATATATATATATATATATATATATATCTATATATATATGTGTGTGTGTGTGTGTATATATATATATATATATATATATATATATATATATATATATATATATATATATATATATATATATATATATATATATATATATATATATATATATATATATATATATATATATATATATATATATATATATATATATATATATATATGTATGTATGTATATATATATATTTTATGGGTGACGCAACTTGTAAGCACTTTAACTTGTAACTTATAGGGGCCGATCATGTAATAAATTGATTCAATAAACTATTTCATAGATTTGATATACTAATATAATTTGTATCTTAAATTGATAAATATAATGGATTCTATTCATGCAGAGAAGGAACCAAAGGATTTTAATTTTGCATCTATTTTGCGATTTCCGGCTTTCTCATTGGCTGTTAGGCGTCACGTGCGCAAATCTTTAAACGGGAGACTTCAAAAAAATCCATTGTTATCTCGAAAGGCAGTTAAGATTTTGTTACCGTTTGCAATAACATATTTATGCGAAGCAGAACTTTCGGCACTAATTAATCTGAAAAACAAATACAGATCCAGACTTGCCCCAGAAAGTGACTTACGTCTATGTTTATCAGTAATATCGCCAAGAATTGACAGTTTGTGCAAAGCCAAGCAAACACATCCTTCTCATTAAGTGTGTATTAAAAAACCTGTGTGTGTAATTGACAATAAAACTATTTCTTAAATACTATTACTGTTTTCATTTACATGTAAAATTAATATTTTAATATAACAAAATTTAATTTTGTTACATTTCGCAGCAACATGCAGCATTAATTTATTTGAACACTTATGTCTAAAGTAAGCTTTAAATTAGCTTTCATTGCATTAATGCAAAATTATGTTACATTCAGCAAATATTTATGTATGAATTTCATAAGCGTTTATAAGAGGGTCCCTTGGGCACCTCGAGGCGGTGTAATGGTTAGCAAGCTTGGCTCGCTAGAACAATTACGACTGAATAGTGAGTTCGATCCTCACTGGGTGTCCCTTAATTTCGGCCTTGTGCCACATCTAAGCTACGCTATAAGGGGGTCCCTAAGGTAAAGCCTGAAATATAAAGGGGTCCGCAAATCAAAAAGTTTGAAAACCCCTTGGTCTAGACAACAGAGTGGCAGCTGATTTCAGTGGGAAAAAAATAGCTAGTTAAATTCAATGCCTCGACAACCAAAGTATTTACATTCCGTCTTCGTCTTCGTACCCCGAACTATCACCAAATATAAACTGATATTACATCAGAAAGACCCTGTGTCTTGAACACCTATTGGGACTGACCTCAAGTGGAACTTATACATACTATACATCGATAAAGATGCCGAAAAAAGGGACAGTTCCCTCTACTGCTAAGTAAGTACCTAACTCCCGTTGTTCTTTTCCTTTACAAGAGCCAAGTCAGGCCTAAAATGGAGTTAACATATCTGGATAAAGTTCAAAAGTGCCTCCCTGTGCTTGTGGGTAACAAACTACTTTCCACCCTACAACACCTTTCTCACAAACACAACGTCGTAGGTCTCTCCTTGCTATATTCCCATTTCCAACTACTTTCCACGAGTTCTAACCTTCACAGCTAAGACGCGCCAGGCTGCGACCATTGTAGCGGTTTCTTTTCACGAACCGTTGCTTTGTGAAAGCGACTCACATGTGGATACTTCCCCGACTACAACAATCTTAACATGTTCAAGTCCAGGCTTAACCGCTATCTTTCTTGTATATCTGCTTAAACTGTGCCTCTTATTCTGTAATCCTCTACATTGAGTGGCTCCCGTGCCTTATGCTGAGTGAACATCATTTAAATTTTGTAAGTTCATCCCCCATTAAACTGCCCTTGTGTCGTACTTGCTATCGAGATCTGGGAAATAGATTTTCTACAATAGTTTTTAACAGTGTTCTTTTGTTAAATTCAGGACTTGTCTCATCGTCAGACACAAATTCTTTAAAGAGAGTTATGAAAATAATTATTCACCATATTCTGACAAAGAGTTTTTATTTCGTCATCCACATCAAATCCAATCCTACGCAGGGGTAGCCGACGCCCTTAACATAGATAGTGAAAGGCTTATGCTATCAAGAACCTTTAAAAACTTTCGCAGAAAAGTTTCAATGTGAAAGAATTCATAAAATTTCTTGCAGTATTTTTTTAATCATTTCATCCCAAGCAAAACAATAAAGCCACTTCGACGCAAGGGTTTACTACGTACTAGAGAATATGAGAAAATGTACTATTAAGGAGAAAAGACATTAAAAGAACAAGAATTAAAAACACAGAAGATAATTATTTACATTATTCGGACTCTTGTCATCATCTTTGTCGCCATATTTATTACAACATTTCGGCCATTCAGATGGTTGGAATGTCGAACTGTTTGGGTAGACGGTTCTAGTTCTACGTTTAATGGATGTCAGTTATCTCCTGTTAATTTCCTTCTTAAGCGGGTATTGAACTCACACTCTTTCGGTCCTGTCACTGGATCCAACCAACGACTTTATCCACTGTGCCATGTGTCCTTGAGGACATCTGTGTATGAATTTCTAGGTATTATAAACCTAATGTATCAGCAACCATTTTTACCATTTTTACCATTTTTTGCCATTTTTTGCTGTTATCATTGCATGTTTTTTTTACCAGAGCTCATATTGCAACTTTTGTTATTATTGCTTTTCTCTGGCACTCTTATATTCTTATATACCCAGAGTAATTACTCCATAAACAACAATTTATATTTCAGCTTCCTTTAAGCAAAAAATATTTTAAATATTTAAAAAAAATATTTTAAGTTAATCTGATTTGAAAAAAAAATTTTTCAGTGCTAAGATTTTGAAAAACCCGAGTTATTTATACAGTATGTATTTTTATGTTAACTTTCTTTAGACAGTAATTTTTTTAATTAAAATATTTTTAAGTTAAAAACAGACACAAAGAAATCCCGCTTTGCCGTTTCGTCCAGTTGTTTGTGGAGTAATTATTTATATTTCAGATTTTTTTTTTAAAGCAAACATTATTTTAAATATTTAAAAAAATAATTTTTGGCATATCTAAAAAATATTTTGTAAGCGAATATGTTTTTAAAATATTTTTTGGCATATTAAAAATATTTTAAAGTTAATCTGATTTAAATTTCAAGCTTATCCCAGAAGTTTTATTCCTATTAAATGCTGTAAACAATCAGGAAAACGTTAAGAATGAACTTGTGAACCAGACCAATGATGACACGAAAGAATTGAAATATTTAACTAAATCATAATAAAATTAACTTTCATTTCAATGAAATGTTAAAATCAACTTCAATGTTTTATAAACTGAACTGTCAGTAACCCAACGGGTCGTTTAGTTATTAAATAAAATTTCAGATATCGGGTTGGGGGGACGTCGGAAGTATAGAGTTGAAATAGACTTTAGAAGGAACCGAAAACCCAGTAGTAAACAGGAAACTCGGCTCTCCCATTTCCAATTCATTGCACCCACGCGCTTTCAGATTTATACCACCAGGTAGTCCAAATAAGTCACCCATATAGGTACTGGCACGGATTGGAAGTGCTTAACTTCGGTCGTCTTGCGAGAACCAATTTCTGTTTGAATTATTTCACATACGAAATTTTAACTTTAGGTAAACAACATAGTCGAAAACCTTGAGAAGATCCGTGACAATACCATACTGCAAATAACTCAACACTACGGCCGTTCCATTCTACAGTCATCTTGAGGTGTATCGAGCAGAGATTACTCTTTTCGTCTACAGTTATGTGCCATGCGTGATACACGCTTAGGCGATCATGTATCTTTCGCTTCATGACTGAGGAGATAGTTTTTTTTTCCCGCAGAAGGTTGCCATTTCTTTCTGTGGTAGACAAGTTGCTATTCAAGGCTATAAAACCCGATCTCTCCTGCTACTTACCCATAGCTGGGGGGGGGGGAGAAGAAGAGGATTCATACCTTTGCCAAGGTTATTTGCACGTCAATGTAATGGATTTTACTGGAATTCGAATCAATTACATTCACTTACGTGCTAATACCCTTGCGAAAGGTATGAATCCACTTCTACTTGCGTCTAAAAAGTTTCTTTATTTTTGCAGTAAAGAACCTATTCGTCCAAACTTACGTTACTCTCTGTTAATTAAAAGCCTGACGTGTAAGCAATAATTCACTCAAGTTTCTAAAATGGAATTAATTCGTTGCTATTGTCTAAAATAGTTTCTACCGTTGGTTTATTTTTAATATTTTTTCTTCTTTGTTTACTAAAATTGTACGTGGCGTATCACTCCTTTGAGCTCTGACCACCGCTTTACCGGTGATAGAGAAAAAGTGCATAATGCCCAGCCACCGGATGAACGGTGGTACAGAAAAATGACTTAATGCTCAGCCACCGGTTGAACGGTAGTAGAGAAAAATGACGTAAAGTCCAGCCATCGGATGAACGGTGGTATAGAAAATGACGTAATGTCCGGCCACCGGATGAACGGTGGTAGAGAAAAATGACAATGCCCAGCCATCGGTTGAACGGTGGGTAAAATCTTGTAAATATTTTTATATCTACCGTGAAACATTACATACCAATTATTTACGAATTTTGACTCAGGAGCTCAGGCGGAAGGATTAAAATTGTTCAGGAACCCAAAACTCAAAGGGTTAATAATATTTTTTTCTTTTTCTCATTCTTTCGCCCTTAGTAGCTTAGTGGCTTTATTGACTTGCTTGGGGTGAAATGATTAAAAAAAATAATAGGAATTAAAACGACAAGACATAATGATTGAAATTGCATTTAATTTTTTGAAAATCGATGTTGACTGGAAAGCAAGAAGCTGGAAGAGATTTTCACAAGCGTGAACTTCGAGAGAAAAAAACTGTTAGCACAGAACTTGCTAAACTTAAATGATGTGACCTAGTTACCAATCTAGTAAGATTATTAACTTCAGAGCTTTTTGAGTATGACGGTATTCTACATTCGACAGCAAGGCCTCTGATTTAATTGCTGGTGTTCCCAGGTTCACCCTGATCCGGAGTCGTAGCACCTGTTAGGGCCCCAGCTATAGGCACATAGTTAACCACTAAACTGGGGTTTTAATACCAGCAATAAATTTTGAAAAAAATTATTACCAGCAATACATTTAAAAAAAAAAAAATTATTGCTAGCAAATCATTTTGAAAAAAAAAATAAATAAAAATAATACAATAAAAAAAAATTACCAGCAATACATTTTCGTTCGAAAAAAAATATTACCAGCAATAAACTTCTGAAAAATAATATTACTGTTATGGGGTTCACCCTTTTCGGATATAATGGACTCGTCCTGCTGCCATAAAATAGCCACGGTCAGGCAGAGAAGAGGAGTCGTACCGGAGTCGTACATGAGTCGTACCGGAGTCGTCTGTGAGTGTCGGCAGTCGGATAGAGTGAAGTAACCTCTTGTAGAAGTCAGTTACAAGCACGTAGACTCTAAGGAAGTCCTACTTCGAGACTGTATATATCTATCTGTATTTGCTACTAACCGTGTTCCTGGATTTTACTAACAACATTACCTTTTGTATTTTGTGTAAATACATTTAATTTCATAGCTTAAATACTTGCGTTTGTCATTTATTGGATACCTATTTTTTACGCGGGATCCACAACAATATACAGAAATAAAAATGTTGTCGGCATTAATTAACCCATGGAGGTTGATAATGCCGTAAAACAAAACAAACAACACCAAACCAAATTAACTCGAGGTACAAAAGAAAAATAAACAGATCAGAAACGATTACCATGAAAATATTTATAGAAAAGGCCCAGGGAAGCTATGTTACAACGACGGGAGAGTGATTGAATCGTTTCAATATAACACGCACTTGTCAGTGGAAATCTTTAGGCGTAGAAGGCGCACTGACTTACTCTCCTGGTGGCAAAGATCTGTCATTCTAATGGAAGGCGAAAATAGATTTTTTAATATGCTAAATAGTGCGCAGTTTCGTTTGGGGATGTTTAAATGGTATTAGGTCAGAGTGTCGAAAGACGAAGTGTCGAAAGACAAAATGACAAATAGAGAAAACGTCGAACAGACAAAGTGTAGGTCAGCCTACGTATTGAAAGGAAAAGTGTCGAATGGACAAAGTACTGAATAGAAAAATAATCTAACTTAATGGAATAGTCCATACATACCTTTACACCCCTCCGGAATATTACACTCTACCACAATATTACCTATTAACCAATCAGCACCCTAGCTCCAGTGAACTAGACTTTTCATTGGCTCAAACTGTAGCAAATTCACACAAAATATCTTTTCGCGCCTAGCCGTTTGGTGCCGATTCCTACTTCCAGAACAAAATAAAAGGAAGCGTTCAGATCAATTCAAGTCAGTCAGAATTTCATTCTATCAGTCGGTCAGTCAGTCGACTGTCTGATCGGTTTAACTCTCTGCCTTCGGGCGGGGAGGAACACGAACGAGGCTACGCCGAAGGGCGGAGTCTCGTTCGGGGAGGTAAACCGACCTTGAACCCGTTTATACGGGTTCAAAGGGTATATTTTTGGCTGAGCCCACGGGCTCAGAGATCCTACGTTAAACCGGCCTTGTGCCACATGATACTCTCGTGGAGGGGGGTGACTAAATACTAGTCAGAATTTCATCCTGGAGAAGTGCCAAACGAATCCACGCCAGTAAAAAAATTATAACCAGCTACATTTTTGCCGCGCAAATTTCTCTGACTCAATACACGCAGCATTTCGCTCTACTAGGAACAATTTCTTACAATACTAAAAAGCGATAATAACTCACTACTAACAAGTATTCGTAAATATTCAATCAAATATCTTATCAATCCAAGGTAAACAACTCTGGAGAATTTAGAGAATTAAACTCCTACTTTATTCACGCATACAAACTACACAAATTTCTGTATAAATAATATTTTCCACTTAACTCTGTTTGACCAGATCTTAAACACTTGAACAATTTCGAACTGTAAATCAATAAGAAACCCAATTTACCAATGGTCAATTTCTTGCATTATCAAACCATAAGTTTTCAAATTGTATATTAATTGTACATAAATGAATGTTGTTTTATTGAAATCTCATAATCGGTGTTCCTTATTCAATTGCCTTGTGATTGATTTGTTTTTGAATGTCTATATTCTCTATATTGTTGTGGATTAATATGGTGAACATGCCCGTAAACTAACCATCTTAATATAAAAACTTTCTGATAACAAATTCAAACTCATAGCAATCCCAACAAACTGACTAATGAACGACTGGACATAATTTCGAAAAGACAATTTTCAAAAGACCAAAATTTCAAAAGGTCAAAATTAAAAATAAACATTATCATGATTTTTAAAAAAAGCACGGTTCAAATAATGAATTAAGTTCTTATGTAGAAAGTTTTTTTTTTTTTTTATTGGCGGTTTTTATATTTGTTTAAAATTTAAAAATAATATTTACCGGCAGGATACTAACAGACTAAGAAAAAGGTATTCTATTGTAAATACATTTCTGGCCTTTCGTTAGTTCAACTCTTTTTTTTCCGTTCGTCACTTTGTCCATTCGACATTTTATCTGTTCGACATTTCGTCCATTCGACATTTTGTTTTTCGACACTTTGTACTTCAACACTTGTTCTCTTATTAAAGTTAACGCGCAATTATTAAGTGTTCTAACCGCCATTTTTTCTACAACAGTGAAACACTATACGTTTTCATCAATCCCTAACTAGACCATCATCATTCTCCTTCTATGTAATGTGTCCTTTCAGGACGTTGGCGATCATGGCTTTCCACAACTTCCTAATAAATTTTGTCTTTTTTCTTTGTTAAATTTTTCTTAACAGAACTTATATTTTTGCTCTATCCCAAAACCTGCTCCAACATCCATTCACAAGCTCGTCAGGCAGGCTATGCGTTGCCTGGTCTGGGTTGTTTTTGTTTTACAGTATACCAACCTCAATGGGTCATTTAATGCCGACAAGATCTCTATTACTGGTAATATTTTTTTTCAAAAAATTGTATTGTTAGTAATATTTTCTTTTTCCAAAAATGTATTGCTGGTAATTTTAATTTTTTCAAAAATATACTGCTGGTAATAATTTTTCCCAAAACCTATTGCTGATATTAAAACCTATTTTTATACTTTCATATTGTTTTAACGTCCCCCCCACTTTGGTGGGTTAACTATTTGCCCATAGTTGGGACCCTGACAGGTGCTAGCATCCAGGGTCAGGGTGATTCTTTGAACACCAGCAATTAAGAGGTGGTTCCATGTTCCTCAAAACCTCCTGATCAGAAGCCTTGCTGCCGGATGTAGTTTATCGTCATAACCAGGACGCTCTATGCATTGTTTTCCTCTACATTCTTTGTATCAAATTTTCCAAGCCCTCTTTCCTGATTATGTGCTCTAGGAATTTCAACTGAAATTGAACTGATGCTAACATCTTAATGATAAGTATAGTGATTTAATAAGCATAGTTTAGTTGAGGCACAAGGTTGAGATTAAGGCGCCCCCTAGGGAAGATCGAACTCACTACCCGGTCGTAAATGATCAAGCGAGATAAGCTTGCTAAACCATTACACCCTGATTTTCCAAGCGTGGCTTAGATTTAGCACAAGGCCGAAAATATGGAGCACACAGTGAGGATCGAACACACTACTCAGTCATGACTGATCTAGCAAAGCAAGCTTGTTAACCATTACACCATGTCGAAGTGCCCTAAAATGTTTTTCTAAGCGTAGCTTAGATGTGGCACAAGGTCAAAAGAGTGGAGCACCTAGTGAGCATGGAATTCAGTTGTAAGTTATCTAACGAGACAAGCTTGTTAACCGTTACGCCAGGTCGAAGTGGTTCTTGATGTTAAGTATAAGCGTCTTTTTTTTATTCCATTGTCTCTAGAATTTCGTCGTAGTTCTCATGTTTGGTCCATGGTATTCTCAGCATCCTTCTGTAGAGACAAATTTCTGTCGCTTCACGTCTCTTCTTCATCTGCGAGGAGATTATCCAACATTCACTACCATATAGAAGGATTGATAACACGTAATAGTTCAGTACTCTTTTCTTTTCTAAATATATTTTTTCTGTTTCGAAATACTTTGCTTATATTTTGGAAGGCATCTTTTGCTGTCACAATGTGACTTTAGCTTTCCGCGTCGCACTTACGATCCGTCCCAGCTATTTAGATACTTTGATTTCGGTAATGGTACTAATTAAAATGAGCATCAGCGTCATTTAAAGATAAAAAGAATCTTCCTACAAATGCCATAACGGACTCTTCCCTCTTGATCTCAAGAAAAGACAGAAAAGGGATTCTGATTGGCCAAAATCTCCTACAGAAGGTAACGACGGAGAGTGAGAAGAAAGGACTAAGTATAAACTTCAAGAAGACAGAATGCATGGTCATCAGTAAAGGGATTAACCCGAAATGCGATTTGCAGGTCGGGAACATTAGAATCAAGCAGACTTTGAAGTTTAAATATCTGGGAAGCGTTTTGACAGAGGATGGTAAGTGCAATACTGAGATCTGTAGACATATTGGGATAGCCAAAGACACATTCCAAAATCTGGGCAGAGTATTGCGAGACAGAAAGATTTCTTTGGTAACGAAAAAAAAAGAATACTGAGCTGTTACGTAGCAACTGTCCATCTTTACGGCAGCGAATGTTGGATAATTTCCTCAAAGATGAAAAGACTCGATGCGACGGAGATATGGTTCTACAGAAGGGTGCTGAAGATATCATGGACCGAGCGTGTGAGCAACGATGAGGTCTTAGAGAGGTTGCAAACAAGGAGGAGGAGGCTTATACTTAACATCAGGAAGAGGCAGCTGAAGTTTCTAGGACACATAAAGAGGAAGGAGGGACTGGAGAAACTGATACTCAAAGGGATTGAAGGAAAGAGAGACAGGAGAAAACAACGCATGGCATACCTGCGCTGAAGCAAGTGGATGACAAAACGTGGTCTGGGGGAGGAAGCAGAGGGAAGGAACTTGTTGAGAGCTGCAAAGGATAGAGGGAGGTGGAGAGCCATGATCGCCTACGTCATGAAAGGACATGGCACATAAAAAGAAAGAGAAAACGAAAGAAAGAAAGAAGGGAAGATACAGGAGGCTACGGTGTTGTTATTTTTAACGTCACTTCAGTAAAGTAAAAAAAAATCAATTTTAAATCTTTTAATTTGTAGCTTCTCATTAATTAAGAAAAACACCTGGATTAATATTTATGATTGCTATTAAAATATTTCGATAAAGTTGTTAATGTCAAATATTTAACGAGGCAATGTTGGGGTCTTAACGGGTGCTTTATACTAGCAAGGAGCATCATGAAATATTTTGATACGTCAGAAAAATCCCAAGAGGAAAAACGTGAAATTTTCAGGGGCAGAACTAAGGTTCATAAAAAAGATAAGTAAAAATTATATTAAAAAAAAGAAGCTTGAGTTTCAAGGTGTAATTTATTTCCTGTTGAACAGCCATTCTCAAAAGCTCCATTACCTTCGATAATCCTAACTTACCCAGTCAACTGATATCAAATCAACTGACTTAAGCATCTCATGCCCACATCTTTTGATGAGATCTGTTACCGAAATATTAAACGCTCTGAGAACTCTTTTCCCATAGTTAACGCCCACTTAATCCACTTTCCATTTCGCCCCTTACTTTATAATCTCAGATTCCAGAATTTCAATGACCATTTTTCAGCCATTTTTTTTTCATACTTTTTATATTTTGCTCTCCTCCCGCCCCACAATTCATCTTCCGGCTGCATCCATTTTAGTCTTACCTTCTGCAACCCACTTGCATCGGATTTTCCCTACGCATTAACTTAACGATGTCTCTTTTTTGCTTGTTAATCTTTCTTTCTTTCTTTCTTTCTTTTCGCTTTAGACGCGTAGCTATACATCATCCCGGATCAATTCCTCGAGAAACGAACTTATTGTCGTTTTGTGATGCGGTCGACTATACGAGTTCTACTTGATGCCTTGTGCGAACTTGAATCCCTAATAAACTTTCACAGCATTTGGCCTCGCTAATAGTGCAACTGTTCGTTGTGACAGGAGAGAGAGAGAGAGAGAGAGAGAGAGAGAGAGAGAGAGAGAGCCCAGGGTTCGATCATTGATGAGGACAACATGCTGTTAGGTTGTAACATATATGCATCTCGTTTTAGCTGATGTTCTACGAATGATCTCGAAGAATAATCATTCGTGGCCTTCCTCCTACTACTAGATTGGCAATTAGGTCCCACCATTTTAATGTT
>CAHIKZ030004198.1:560000-580000 GCA_903632075.3 Acanthosepion pharaonis
CTTCCTTTTCTTCTTCTTCTTCTTCTTCTTCTTTATACTGTGTCCCGTCAGGGCGTCAGAAATCATGCCTCTCCACAACTTCCTATCCTATTTTTTGTATGTTTTGCCTTTTTGCTGTTTCTTAACCCCTGATTTTTTAACCATTTGCACGAACTCAAAAGGTAGCCTATTTACTGCTTTCCTCTTCCACTGTTGCCTTCAATGTGTCCTGTGAGTGTCAAATTCTCCAAGCCCTACTTCCTCTTTATGTGCCCCCTGAAATTTCAATTGTCGCTTTCTGCAGTTTAGGATTGGAGTTTCCGTTTCTTTCTAAAGCCACATCTTTATTTTTCACTCCCAGTAGCTCCTTGCGTCTTAGTGACATTGTCGCCTCGCTTGGGGTGAACTAATTTTTTAAAAAAGAGTATTGCTTTTGTTTCTATTTTCCCGAAAACTTTCTCGTTACTCACATGT
Organism: Acanthosepion pharaonis; assembly: GCA_903632075.3. NCBI lineage: Eukaryota > Metazoa > Mollusca > Cephalopoda > Sepiida > Sepiidae > Acanthosepion > Acanthosepion pharaonis. The sequence goes on from CAHIKZ030004198.1 coordinate 560,454, forward strand.
TCTGTCCATGAGATTCTCAGCATCTTCCTGTAGAATCACTCTTCTGCTGCCTCATGTTTTCTCTTCATCTGTGAGGAATTTCAAAATCCACAGCACAATAGATATTACATGATAGTCCATTACTCTTTTATTTATTTGTCATGTTATGTTCCTGTTTTTTCATACTTTACTTAACTTTTGGAAGGCATCTTCCGCTATACCAACGCTATCTAGAATTTCGCTATCCCATTTTCCTCGTAGATGTTAGCAGCAGAAGAAAAAGTTGAAAACACTGCTGGATTAAATATGGGCTAGCCTGGGCTGTATCCCAACCCAACCGTCTTAGTAGATTTTTGTGGCCTAGCATATGTGCTGATTCCTTAAGTTTTCGTATTTTTCCAATGATGTCCTCTGTCTATAATTTCAACTTCATCCTACGGGGAGCGGGGCGGTAATCTCCTTTTTTTTCTCCATATTGACGATATTGATATTATTATTACACAGTGTGCGTCGGAAATAACCCCCACATATACCACCCAGAAATACCTCCCACATATACCACCCAGTAATACCTCCCACATATACCACCCAGAAATACCTCACACATATACTTTCCAAAATACCACCCACATATACCTCCCAGAAATAACTCTTATATAATGGTAAGACATAAAATAGAAGAAGACGCCATTATCACTAATCTCTTAGCATTTTGTAGTAGGTATTTCTGGGAAGTATATGTGGAAGGTATTTCTGGGAGGTATTTGTGGGGGGTATTTCTGGGAGGTATATGTGGGGGGTATGTCTGCGTGGTATATGTAGGGGCTTATGTCTAGGAGGTATATTTTCAGTAGCTTTGCTATAAACAATAATAATAAAAATAATAATAATAATTATATTATTATTATTAGTAGTAGTAGTAGTAGTAGTATATTTTATCTCCAAATAACACACGTTTTTCCCCACCCAGTGTCCTCAGTCATTCATTCTCATTAATAATATAAGCCTCAGACGCAAAAGTAACTGGGACAGCAAGTAAGTATCTTTTCTCGTTAGCATAACAGACTTACCCCAAATCCTTCTTTTTCGCTACGAAGCCATGATGAAGCCTTTCACTCGGGCAGGAAAGTGTGCTACTTATAAAGGATTTGGAGCAGACTGGCCTGGCGTAACGAAATCAAAACCAAGCAGAAGCAAGAGGCAATGACTTAAACTCACCTATGAGAAATAACTTCGCTAGTATAATACAATCATTAGAACATATGACATTAGTCTGAAAAGGCCCCTTTTGAATATACATTAACCTCTCTCTCTCTCTCTATATATATATATATATATATATATATATATATATATATATATATATATATATATATATTATTCGTACTATTGTCCTCATCTTTGTCGCCATATTTGTCAAAGCTGCCTTAACCGGGATTGAACTCACACCTTTTGGGTCCTGTCACTGGATCCTCAGACATGGCACAGTGGATAAAGGCGTTGGTTGGACAGGACCCAAAGAGTGTGAGTTCAATACCCTGTTAAGGCAGTGGAAAACTAGAGGGAAATTAACAGAGATAACTGATAACTGACATCCATCAAACATGGCACAGTGGAACTAGAACAGTCTACCCCAGTGAGCGAAATAAAGGGTTCAGTTCGACATTCCAACCACCCTGAAGAAGGCCGGAGCGTACAACGGCCGAAACGTGCTAAATATGACGACAAAGACGAGGACAATAGTCGAATAATGTAAATAATGTATATATATATATATATATATATATATATATATATATATATATATATATATATATATATATGACTATAATTAAAAATTTAAGTACAATATTCGTACTAGTAGCTCTAGAAGTGAAATGGTTCTTTCATTCTCTTTCATATATTCGTTCGTTTGATGGAATAAATCATTTTTTTTTAATATTGATAAATTTTCTTCTTTTTTTTTTTTGGTTGCTGTATAAATTACTTGGTAGATTCATGTTGGGGAAGTTCAAATTAATATCAACACAATCCTTAGACGGCCATCCCCACTGGTAGTATCTCTCCTTTAGAAGGGAGCTGGGATCATTACCCGACGGCTGAGGCATCCCCAAAAGAGGAAGTGTCGGTGAGTGGAGTCTTGAGCAATTTTTGCAGGTCTTTTCCAAAATCTCACATTAAACTCCGACCTTCCCGTTCGATTACCAAAGTTAAGCAACGTCGAGTTTGGTCAGTAACTAGTTGAGAGACCGCTTGGAAATCCTAGATGCTGTCAACTTGGATGTACGGATAACGGTTCAGAATTGATAAAAGGAGGACCGAGTTCCAATTTCAGTTGGTTTCGTTATATTTATTTACGTGCAAATACCTTTGGGAAAGGTATGAATTTACCTCTTGGGTTAATTAGTAATTCTTCTATCACTAAAATCATTAGTATCTCCTCCCACTCAAATTCTTACAATATGGAAGTATTTTATTGTTTTAAATATACTTCAAAATGTTGATAACCCATCGGAAGCGAATCAACCAATCAATAAACACCTTACATCACGCTCTTTTGCGACATGATTGCGCAGATAAATACGTACATTGTGGGCCCCTTGGCGTGGTGTAATGGTTAGCAAACTTGGTTTGCTAGATCAGTTACTACTGAAAAATGAGTTCGATTCCCACTGGATGCCCCATACTTTCAGCTTTGTGCCACATCTAAGCTACGTTTGGAAAATCTCTAAATACCAACATTGTTTCTGCTCTTGATTGACCAATCAAATGGGGCGTCGTATTAAGTGGGAGATAAGAAAATCTAACGAGCAGGGGAGTTTTAATAACGGGGATGCTTAGAAAATAATTCAAAATATATATTCTTTCGAATGAAACGAAGACCTCGAAGAAAGAAAATGAAATGTCAATCCATTACGATTTCTTTTTTTTTTCCACTGACACCAGCATTCTTCAAAGATTTAAATGAAATGCCAGTCGCCATCTTGTCTTTTTGAATCATGTTCTTTTATTGTTCTTTTCCTCGCTCAATTTTTTCTCACTCACTTTCCTTCCTTGTACGCCATCTGCAACCTAGAGGTATTATCGCTTTGCTTGGGGGGGAAATGATTTTTTTTTAAAATCTTTAAGTAAAATCCATTTACAAAATCCAAAATGTTTGCTTGAAGTCTTACCAACGTTACAATATAAATAAATGTCCTTCATTGGTAATAGTAACGGTAATATCAACTGTTTCCTTATAAGGAAACATTCCAAATTCATTTAGTAATCAGCTAGTGCTGCTGTCGGTTGAAATGTATAAAATCTTTTTGTTAAAAGAATTTTTCAGGAAAATAGGAAAGTGGTCATCGAGATGTAGTAAGGTACCACCAAAGATCGCTCACGCTGGAAACGTGATTAACACCGACGGCTGGATCGAGGAGAGGAGTAACGAAGGCTTGCCGCCTGGATGAAGCGTGCTTGACAGCAACAAGGCAACATCGGGGGATGCATTCATTGCTATCAAGAATGTCACTCCCGTGTGGGCCTGTACAGCCATAACAGATTCTGCACTGCCATAAACAGCTGAGGCATAACTCTTGGGGCGCAGACCCAAAGTTTCTCAAGACCCAACGATGGCACACACTCACACCTTTCTCAAGTTCAGTAGCTGTAATAGCTCTTTCCAGTATCGATGGTAGTTTCCTTCCTAACTTTTTGTTCGATGTACTGGGGAAGATCATTTATTTTGTATTGGAGATACATATCTAATTAACACTATCTAACAAGATTCCCAAATAATGTCTGAAAATACGTTAATAAAATCAATAATGTTTCGCACAATTTTGAATGTTGCTGTTTATATAGCTTATAGATTAAATGTATCGGACATGTAAAGCATTTTATTAAAATAAACTTTGCAGTGTAATTATCAAAGTACATTTCAAGCCAATTTTTTTCAAGCAAACTATTGCGTAGGGTGATTGCGAATGGTAAAATTAATTAAGTGTAAAGGGGCGTATATTTGGCACACGAGGGTACTCTTAATCTCCGTTGCTGGGTCTGTCGGGAAGTACTTTAAAGTGCTTTAAAGAGAAAAAATCTCTGATGGCAAAGAAAATTCGACTTGCTCTCCCTTGATATTCCCAAAACTTCAATTAATCTCGCATAGGTTTACAAGAGACCGTGAGGCTCGAATTAACTATGACATCACTGAGAAGGATTAGCTCGCGAATCATTACTTTAAACTAGGTATCTTCACTTAGTTTCGATACCTAGGGGCTTAAAATGAATTTTTAAAAATGAAAAAGATTCCTTGAAGTTTTCATTTTAACTTTAATTGAAAGCTAAATGATTAAATTTACTATTTCCAGTAAGCAAAATACTCTGGTGTGTTTCAAATGGAAATTATATTGATTGGAATCTCAACTTTTTTGCCGCTTTCAGAAAATCGATAAATATCAGCCATTTTGACACATTTGTAAACAAAAGTTAATTCTCGATTTTAAAATCTTCCAAAAATAAAATATACTTTTCTGAAATTTATTTGAAGAGTATTAGCTGATTTAAAGTTTAATTAATCTGATTTGAAAAAAAAAATAACTTTAAGTTTAAAATAACAAAGAAATGGATTTTTTAAACAAACAGTAGCGGTGATTAAGCGCTTATCACCGTCGCTTGTTACTCATCGATCACTTAACAAGTGATGATAAAATATGTCAACACATTTACTGTTGTTTTACGGAGACTTTATCTGTTAAAACATAATTCAAGAGAATGATGGGTGATTTTACATAATTTTTAAGTACTCAGTAATCTTAAAAATTTTGGAAAATATTCTCCGTAATCTAATTTTAGGAATGTTGAATTTAAATTTACTATACTCATCGTTCGTATTTTCTGATTACGTCGTGTATGGTCGACCATACTTTCAAACAGGGCCAAGTTACGTAATATTTTATATACATTTTTTTTTCTTGAAAATACTGCATGGTAAACGACTTTTATTGAGCTTTTCAATTTTTGACTAGTAAATATAGTTTTCACTTAATTACTACATTACTTAACCGGATTGAAGTAATGCAGAATTAAAACGATTTATATTATAAACTAGCAGTAGAGCCCGGCGTTGCCCGGGGATGTAACAGTAAGAGATAGATCAAGTATCGACCATCATAAAGACTGAAAATTAAAATTGACAAAGATTATTGTTTAAGGTTGACGGACACGCATGTCTTAATTAGTTTTGTTTTGTTTTTTTTTTACGTATTGGTCAAACTCAAACTCAAACAAAAACATTGTTTTCAATCGTTATGAGTATATCGATTGAATAGAATTTTATTATAAACAATTGCCCTGTAAATGGAATTTTTAAAGCATGAAAAAGTGTGAAAGACAATAAGAAACACTACCTGCCAAAAAAAAAAGTGAAGTTTTGTTGAAATCGCTTGAAAAATGTAGGAAATCCGATCCCATATATAAACACACACACACACACACACACACACACACACACACACACACACACACACACACACACACACACAACCTGGGTTTTATAATAAGTATAACTCGATATGAGTTGTCCCCCTTTCAGTCAGGCGACTTAATCGTGTTTTCAAATTGATTTCGTGTAAAAACAATTGTGTTTTTCCAATTTTAACGCTGTCAGAACCACCGCAAGGTAATTTTACGCAGTCCTGTGAAGTTTTGTTGAAATCAGTTGAAAAATGTAGAAAATCCGATCCAATATATAAACGTACACACACACACACACACACACAATCTGCGTTTTATAATAAGTAAGATTATTAGAATTAATATTTTAAAAAATGAAAACAATTCTTGTAAAAAATTGTTAATCATCGAAAATTTGTTTTTCTTAAAATAATAGTATCCTTAATATATCTTATTTATAAAAACAATTAAAAGCTTTTCTAATTAAATAATATCATAGTTTTATTTCATTTTTTTATTTTACGATTCAAAGCAGATTCTCGGTAAATAGGGGTCCTGTTTTACACCAGCCCCCCCCCAATAAAACATGATTTAAATTCTCCAAGAAGTCCTGCTTCAAGTAATAAAACAAATTTTGATATTGCAATTTAATTTCTAGAAGTTTCATTAAATTAAGTAAGTCCGAGTGGGGGTAACATACGAAAAAAAAAATTACCAACATTTTCAAAAAAAAGAAAATTCAAAACTAATTTCATTTATTTGTGAATATGTCTAAAAACTTCATTAAAATCTGACAATTATTTGATTTTTGCAAGAATTTCCAAATCAATGGACTATTCACCGGAAAAAAACGCAAAAATGAAAATAGGAATCGACCATTGACGAAAAAAAAAAAAGAAAGATTTGTAATCAAAATTTCGAATGTGCTAAAAAATAAAATAATAATAATAAATACTTTGGTCTTTCCTCTTAATAATAACATAAACCTTTTGAGAATAAAACTTGTTTTTGTTAAAGTTTGGGTCCTTTTTTTCATCATGCTATGCTTTTTATTCAGCGAGCAAGTGGAGGTACCTACTTTAAACAAAATATCCAGATTTCATTTTTCTTTTGCACAGAAAATGAATATAATGGCGAATTTCAATTGAAGCGGAAGGTCATAATTAAATTTCTTCCGATTTTAACATTCGTTTTTAGAAAGAAGTCTGAAAATATGAGACAAGAGGATTTATATTCTCAAAAATTAATGCTTATTTACGTTGAATAATGTACACGCTCACAAACGTGTACATATCTACCTATGTATTTATGTAAGCATCTATCACTCTGTTTCATTCTGTTTCTTATATATATATATATATATATATGTGTGTGTGTGTGCGTGTGTTTATATATATATATATATATATATATATATATATATATATATAAATTTGACAAATGGAAACGTTTCATTGAAACTGGATTTGATTATGCGTTTCGCTTTTTGGCACCAACAGATTCAAAAACGAAAGAAAGAAATATGTGCGCGTGTGTATTTGTGTATATTTGTGTTAAATAATAAATCATAGTACTTTTTCCATCACCTTGCGTTTTTTCATTCTTTTCTTTAACCACGAGATACACCAGCAACATTGTGTCATTTCTAGATCTTTCATATTTAAATCAGAAAATGGCTTGTATATCTTTCTTTAAATTAATTCCCAGTTGCACTGATGTGAATTTTTTCCTCTCCTGGCTTCTCCATAGTTGTCACTATGGCCTAATATAGTAGATTTTCTTCCCTGCAATTCCCCTTTAGTGGGCACTGATTTTTTCTTTTACAATTACATTTGTAGTATTTTTTTTTAAATTGTTTGTTCTGGAAAACATGCGCTCATTTCGAAAATGCATGGAAATTCCTAAAACATTCTGTTAATAAGTGAATAAAAAATATTATTGTGTATGGCTTTACGTGTGTATAAGTGTGTGCGGAAGGTGTTTAAATTGGTCCGTAGTGATGGCGACGTTATTCTTCCATTCATCTTTCCACAACACGGTGACCTACATTAATTGCCTTGAGGAGGTAGTGCTACCCTAGGTTAAGAGAGTGGCAGCTGAAAGATCCTATGTCTGGCAACCATGGCACACAAGAGGGAGGACCCACTCCTGGCTGTCAGACAATTTCTGAGATTGCATCACCTCTTACGTCTAGCCACCTAACTCCCCAGACTGCAACCTCCTTGATTATTATGCGTGGGTTGCAGTTGAGAGAGAACCTAACAAAACTCATTCTAACGCGAAAGATGAACTGAAGGCAAGGATTACGGTGGCATTCACAGACCTCAACAATAAGACCATCCAGAAGAGTTGCAAGAGATTCCGAAGTCATCTGGAGGTTGTGGTTGAAGCCAATGGCGATTTTATTGAACACGTTTACTCTTGTATTTCAAGATATTTTTGTGTAATTTTGGTAAATATATCTAGTTTTTTTAAGCATTTCACCCCAAGCAAGGCGGGAAGCCACTAGGACGCAAGGGGTTACAGAAGATTTAGAGCAAGATCACATAGGAGTGATAGAAGAAATGATGAGGGTAGTGGATAGATCAAGGCAACTGGAGATGTCGATTGACATTACACTTGAATAGCTGGAGATTATAGCTCACAGGGAAGCAGGAAAAGGGAAGGGAAGCTATTAGAGTAGAAGAGAGTGCTATATTTAGGAGTTTCGACAATGAAGGAGTGAGAGCGGGATGCCAGCCTCGTGATACGCTGGAACTCGTGACGTCTGGGAACCAGCGAATGCAGCTCCTCGGAGCAATTGCCTTGAAAGTATTTGTAAAAAAAAAGACAGAGAGAGGCGACGGCGCGTCTATGAGAAAGTGACTGTAGACGAGACGAGACGCCAGGGCAGGGCCAAACACAATGAGATGTCAGTTTTATTTTCATTTTTTTTTTTTTTTTTTTGCGCAGCATTTAGGCGACAATTTATCCATCGCACCCTGTATGTCATCATCATCATCAGCATTATTAGCATCGATCCTTTGACTTCTTCAAGTGGTTGGGTCGGGTGGGTCGTCCCTAAGGACTGAAGAAACAGACAATCTCTTCCAGGGTGATCTGAAAGCAGGGCCTCTCAGTTGTTCCGACATTGTCATCTTCGTTTACACGTTAAGCAGCTCTTGCTTGCGCCCGCTTTCAACAGTGCCTCCTTGCATAATGGTCTTGAAGTCTCTGTCATGCCGTTTAACATGGCCACAGCAGGACATCTTCCGACGCTTAATAGTGGCGAGGAGAGATTCCTGTCGGCCCACGAGACTTTTCACCTTGCTTCGCACATAGTCATTGGTATTGTGCTCCCGGTAGGAGATGCAGAGGGAGATTCTAAAGTATTTGTTCTCCAACGCCTGAAGCCCTTTTTGCAGTCTCAACCGTTTTTTTTTTCTTTGTCACGAACGATATTTGCTGCTTCTCGAATGTTTCTCAACTCTTCTGAGGGGGAAAGTAATCTATGCCATGTTTTAATTTTGGAGTTAACTGATTGCTTAACTCGCGGTGTATGTGTATTTCGAACCCAGAATTCCTTTAGTTAAAAATAATTGTCCTCGGCCGGGTACTCTACGGTGTTACTCCACTGTTGCCCTTTGCAAACATTGGGTAATCTTTTTATCTGCATGGTGGCTGCTACCGACCGGAAGGTGGTAAGTGCATATTTATATGCAAGCGTGCAGTGATGTGTGATGCGTACTTAACTTAATGCATCGAATAAAAATATAAACATGTAGAAAACAGAAACGCCCGAAGCATTTTCGTGACTTGAACTAAATTCAGCTTGTTATATCTATTTTCAGGGATTTACGTATTCTGATCGACGCACTCAGGTTGCCGAATGAAAAGTAATATTTAGTGCTTGTAGCTCCTCCTTTACGTGTAATGTTTAGCAATGCTGTTGTGATATTGATTTTAGCACATACTGAGCGCTCCACATATGTAGCCTTGTGCCAAACAACAACTTAAAAACTTGAAAGAAAAAAAAATGAAGTATTTTAACAGATGACAGAAAGCGTGATACCAAAATCTGAGACGGGAATAGAATAGAGAAATTGCCTTTCAAAAGTTAAGCAAAGAATTAAGCACCATGAATAATTAGTTCTACAGAAGGATGCTGAGAATCCCATGTGTGTAACAAGGAAGTTTTAGGGGATAAATGGAAACAAAAAGGACATTTGTACTTAGAATAAGAAAGAGATCATTTAAATTTCTAAGGCATATAATGAGGAGAGAAGGTTCGGGAATTTGACACTCACAGGATATACTCAGTCCTGTTCTGCTCATTGTGGCGTAAAGTTACGCAAGATAGCGTTGTAGATCATTACTATTGTAATCACGGTATCGGTTCCGTACATGGGAGATCATAGCTCGCCACAACTTCCTAACCGTTTGCTATCCATTAACAGAAACTAAACAAAGTGTTAAAACTAAGTACAGAACACTAAACTCTTATGTCAAATACTTTTTTTTTGGTTAAATCAATTCAGCCTAAGGTAGGTGATAATTCCACTCAGACGCAAAGGGGCTAGTCTGAGTGAAAAAGAATGATCAGGCTTCAAAATAAACCGGAAACACAATCCTACGCAGGAAACAAGAGATAAACCTCTACTCCTGTTCAAAAGACCAGGGAGAAGTGTGAACCGGGCGTAGACAAACTTATGTCTATATCTATAAACGCTCTGTCTCAGATATTGAGCAGTCTTCCCTTATAGACATAGATGATTTAAACAATATGTGTGTGTCTGTTTGGGTGTGTTTTGCGTGAATGTAAAGACTAAAATCGTGAAAATGACTATCACAGCGCAGTGTGGATTCGTATGCATATATCTATATCTATAAACATCCTGTCTCCGATATTGAGCAGAGTTATATAAATATAGAAAATTTGAAACAATATTTTTTTTTAATCAATCCTCCGCAAGCAATGCGGTAAGGTATTTAAAATGAAAGGGGCTACGGGGAGTGAAAGGACTTCAGAAGAATGCGGAAACCCAGTCCTAAACGGGAAACAATGGCTAAACCTCTACTCCTGTTCAAAAGTCCAGGGAGGAGTATGAACTGGGCGATAAATAATTACCTAATAAAAAAAAGAAGTTGTTTCTCTTGTTTCCTATTTTGATTAGATTGGGTTTCCGGTTCCTTCTAAAGTGTTCTCATTCTCTTTCACTCTCAACTTCTCTTGCGTCTTAGTGGCATTATCGCCTTACTTGGAGTGAACTGATTAAAAAATATAAGGGAGAACGGTTTACAAGGTTTAAAACAATCATATATAAGGAAATCTTTACAGTCTGAGCGGCCTAAACAAACAAAAAAAAAAAAAAAAAAAGATGGTGATCTTCTATATAATATCAATTATCATATGCGGCAGCTATATTCGTCATCCGCTTGTTTCACTGTTGGGGTCTTTGAGATGGGTCGCGCTTAGTCTGGGTCCCCATTATCGACTTTACCGCCAAGGGTGATCCAACCAGGAGTTTAGAACTCCCGAGATTTTGGACACGAGAGGAAAAAAATCTGTCAATGAAATAGGGTCAATGATTTATAATAAAAAAATACTTCCTTTATCCCAGGTCTCACGTAAAAGTTTTGATAAAGGATTATATCAAATAGTTTATCAGGAACACTTAATAATAATAATAATAATAATAATAATAATAATAATAATAATCAGACAGAAAAATTCAAGCTAATCGCACAGACCTTGTTATTAGGGACCGCAAAAAAAGGCCTCTTTATTGATATGGTAGTCCCTGCAGACTGCAATGTATCTTTGAATATATTCAAAAAACTATCAAAATACAAGGAACTTGAAATAGTGTTGAAACTTGACTAATGCATGGAATAATAATGCAACACAAAATGTATAGAAACAAGAAAGTGTACACAATATTTACATATAGTCTTTTGTATATTCCTGGTAAGACCGTTCCTGGAGAATGTGTTGACTGAGTCGCAGTCGGGCAGAGTCTCTGGTTGAATCTCTTGATTCCTCCCTCTCTTCCCGGTACCAACCATATTTATATGGTCGGTACTCCACTATGCAAATTAGATGGATCCTACCACAACAAATAGAAATCTCAAAAATGTGGCACATGGGAACATCAACAATCCTTGTTGTAGTTGGAGCCCTCGGATTGAATGGAAAAGATCCTAGTAGACTCATTAAAGGGATTCCTGGAAGTCCATGGCTTAAAGAGATACCAAAAATTGTTCTCATGAGTACAGCCCACACCTTACAAAGTACTTTATCTATGTAAAATATATGTGTTGCTTTTTCTTTTAATTGCTCAGTGGAAAATGTCATGATGCCATTTCTGACCTTAGGTCTCTGGGCGGGACCCGGAAAGAAATGAGTACACACCAAAAATCAAAGGAAATAAAATAATAATAATAATTGAATGGATCCTGGTAGATGTGGTAGTACTTTGGAATAAAAACACTGTGGAGGCAAAGCAGGCACACATATAAAAGTGCCAAGACCTGGCAGTTTCATTCCATTTTTGCCGCAGAGGAAGCACATAAAATAAAGGTTGTGAGTCACTTCCCGGCAAGTTAAGATCCGTCCACCTTAAGCAAATTCACGCCATCAGCACTTTCTTCTCTGATTTTCGATAATCTCGTACCAAATCTCGCCAAGTCGAACCGCGATAGGGAATGGATGATGGGAGCAGGTTTTGGTGAAACTTGAAGCTGCTAGTCTTGAACCTGTATTTTTGCAGTGAATGTAGCTATCAACGCTATCAGCATAAATGGTTTTTCGATTTGTCATAGTTCTTCAAATCTTAGTAAGTTTTGACTTTTTGTTATGACCCTAATTCTTATTCTGCCAGAAATTTACACAAACATCATTATTTTTTTTAACAGTAAGATTCCCCCTTCATAAGACCTGAGATGCATTCTAGGTAGAGTTACATTAGGAGGCAATTTATGAGGATAGGATTGGAAGATTAACCCCAGCCTTGAACAGGTTAAGATTGGGGAAACATCCTTTTGGGACTCAATTCTACAGAGCAGTTTTGGGACTCAATTCTACAGAGCAGTGTTTCGCAGTTGTTCGCCGCTTTCTCCTGTGTCTCTTCAATATATCCTGTGAGGTTATTTACCTTAGCCTCCCTACAAGGCAGATATGGAACAAAGCCGGCTTTTTATGTGGAGTGATTCCGAGGCTCGGGCAAAAAATTTCCCGTAGACACCCGCATACATGGGGTCGGGTTTTTTACCTCCCCAGACGTGACTTTGCCCTTCGGCATACCCTCATCCGGCTTCCTCTCTGCCAGAAGTTCGACGTCAGCCGCGAACCGCCTGACTGAGAAACTTATTTGTCTTAGAAACTTAAATGATCTCTTTCTTATTCTAAGTACAAATGTCCTTTTTGTTATCCATTTTCCCCTAAAACTTCCTTGTTACTCACATGGGATTCTCAGCATCCTTCTGTAGAACTAATTATTCATGTTGCTTAATTCTTTGCATAACTTTTGGTGCATCTTGCATTGTTGGTCAAATCTATCCCCAACACGCACCATACGTGTTCAATTTACTTATCTCCCATATTAAATTTATTGAACTTCGACATCTAGAACGCTTTAGAAGCAGTAAAAAAAAACTGAAATGCTTTAAATTCACAGAAACAAATATGTATACTCACAGACAGCTTGAAGATGACCTCAAATGAGATTGAAAGTAATTGGGAAAGTAAAAACTATTCGAAAGAAAATGTTGGCATTTTTCTTATTGAATTTTCTAAATCTACCAAAACTGAATCCGCGAAATTGAAAGGATCACAACGAAAACTAATCAACATTATATGTCTACATTATTTAAACAAACAACACTATATATATATATATATATATATATATATATATATATGCTGCCTAATGTTTTATGTTTATAAAAAACTATCGATCCGCAGTACCAAAAAATTCCTATAAAAAAAAACTACTACTAAGACATAACACTATATTAATTGAACTATATACTTAGTTCATGACATATTAACTGTAAACACTTGTAAAATAGAATACGTTGATTTACCACATCACAAGAAAAATTCAAATAAAATTCTCACTTAAAATTTTGAAAAACTTAGCATTGCGTCTTTGCACGTTCCGATATTCTACACAACCGTCAGTAATAGCACATCCTCAAAAAAAAAAAAAAAAACATCTTTCGGTCGACAAACAATTATTTTGTCTTCAAGTTTTTGATTTTATAAGGAAAACATATGCCTGACGATGAATAAAGGATTATTCGAAAGTACTTGCATTTAAAAAAAATATAAACTGGAAACAACAGACAACAGATTTATAGATGAAGATCACATCACTCTATGGATTAACAGTATTTTAATGCATACATTATACACTACTAGCGATGGATGTCGCCAATAATAGCATTAATATTGCTGATTGATTCTATGTGTGATTATTTCTTTGTATATATATATATATATATATATATATATATATATATATATACACTCGACTCTCCGTCGAATTCGACGTATGAGGGTCAAGCAGATCACTTAAGCGCACCAGGTCTCTGTATTCGGCCCTTCAAAAAGTGTGGGTGGTTCTGCACGAAACCTTCACCACTATAATCAAATCTCATGTGCTGTTGTCGGGCTTTGGGTTTCCTGGCAACTTCTCTATTCTATTCCCGTCTCAGATTTTGGTATTACGTTTTCTGTCATCTGTTAAAATACTTCATAGATCGATTTAAATTCCTGTCAGAGCAAGCTGACTGGAGGTTTTACGATCATTCAATTGTCGAGTACCAAAAAAAGATAGCATTTTTTCTCTTTAAGAATAACTTTGACTTGGTTTGTTTTCGTTATTCTACAAAGAGAGTCGGTGAAATGAGTCATCGTGACCCGGGCAACACTAGGTAACCATAATTGTATATCTTATAAGTGCAATGATTATAGTTTGGCAGTTCGCAATCGCTTTTACTAATCACTACACAAAGAACGCAGTGATAAGAGCTAATGAAGACCAAAGACTCTTTATGACATCATTAGAATCTGGCAAGATCTTTATCTTCTGCGCGCGAGTTCCTTAACCTAAAATTCCACTGACCAAGAAATCTAAGTGCCTAAAGAAAACATATATTAACATAAACGTCTTGGGTTTGACGTAAGTAAAAATATAAACGCGTCTTTGTGTAGTCTTCCTAAAAGTGGGATTCTCTTTGGGCTACTGTCTGTATTTGGTTGCGAGAGAGAAGAGTTAATTAAGGGCAAGAATCTTGAAAGGGGTAAGAGGGGATATATGTAAAAAACAACGGCTAACCCTAGACTTGAACAGGTTATAGGGAAAGCATACTCTCAGGAGCTGATTTCTCAAAGTATCATTTTCTTCGAAGAAGCTATTCGAGTGGAACTCACATCTCACTAACAGATTTATTGATTGATTTGTTTCTATGGCGTATCAGCATTTTTTTCAGGTTATTTTAAGCCAGAGACTATTTTATATTGTAAGCATTTTTTAGGGGAGAGAATAACGATTTAGTTATATTTTTTGATGTCAACGAACACCCCTTGCCACTTTTGAAAGGTCAACGAACACTCGTTGTCATTTTTCTAATGTTAACGAATACTCGTTGTCACTTTCATAATTCTCGTTGTAGTAGAGACTTTGTAATCGCAGATACAACTACAGTATGTCGTTGAACAATGCTAGTGTCAGACGCCTTCGAATATCACTCACACTAATAGTACTTGCCCGGTAATATTAGCTCGAATAGTAACCGTCAAATAGTGATCCGACTTGTAATCTAGAGAGTGATATATTCATTAACTGCCCCACGCGGTCTGATGTGGAACAAGGCCAAATTTATTGTGGAGTATCCGACCCGTAGGCTCGGGCAAAAATTCCCCGTAGACTCCATTAAAAATGGATTCGGGTTATTGTCTACCCCCTCAGACAAGACTGCCCTTTGGCACAGCTTCGTCTGGGTTCATCTCTGCCCAAAGCACACTTGACACTCGACAAGCACACTTCCGAAGTAATTCGGATAGTGAGATATTCAATAAACCGCTCCACGATGCCGGATGCGGTACAAGGTCAAGTATATAGTGGGGTATCCGAGCCCGTAGGCTCAGGCAAAAATTCCCCGTAGATCCCATAAAAACGGCATCGGGTAGCTGTCTACCACCTCAAACAACACTGCCCTTCGACACATTCTTGCCTGGGCAGAGGGTTTGAGAAGCACACCTCCGAAGTAATTCGGCGAGTGAGATATCCTCTTACCGCCACACGCGGTGGTATACTGCACAAAGCCAAGGGGTATCTGAGCCCTTAGGTCCGGTCAAATATTCCTTGTAGACCCAGTAAAAATGGGGTCGGTTTGCTGTCTACCACCCCAGACGAGACTCTGTCCTTCGGCATAGACCCGTCTGGGTTTCTCTCTGCGCGAAGGCAGAGAGTTTGACAAGCACACCTCCGAAGTAATTTGGTGAGTGATTACTTAGACGCCACGCTAATTCCCATATACACTTCTTTTACAATCCCGTGATCTACTTATTCAAAATGGGATCGCCTGTGTTTGATCTCTGGTGATCTGTGTTCAAACTCCAGTGTCGGCAGTGACACTTTATTTATAACGTTATACAAATCCTACAAATTAATCCATAGCCGGGGGAGAAGAGCTGGATTAATTCCTTCTCCCACTGGTATTTCCGCGAAAGTGAATATAACGAACGTAACTGGACTTGGAACTCGGCTCTCCGATTTCGAAATCCGAGCTGTTAACCACCACCCGCACATCCAACTTTACAGCACCTGGTATCCTAAAACGGCCACCCATCTCGGTACTGACAAGGTTCGATGTTCTCGTTAATGGAACATGAAGTCAATGAGGCTGGTTCGCTGTCATATGCGTGGCATGGCGGGCCTCAGTGGTAAAGATTAGAACTGGTGGAACTAAAGGACATAGTTTGTCTGAGCACTTTCTCTGGGTGTAGCGATAAAGCAGAGAGAGAGAGAGAGAGAGAGAGTTTTGCAACTTTTCGTTTGTAGGAAAAGGATGGCAGGAAGGAATCCGTGTTTAGCGAAATAAAGGGTTAAGTTCGACATTCCAACCACCTGAAGAAGGTCGGAGCGTACAACGGCCGAAACGTTGTAATAAATATGGCGACAGAGATGAGGACAATGGTCCGAATAATGTAAATAATGTACATAATACTTCATCTCAGAAATATAGACAGATACAAAAGAAAACGAGACCAACAAAAATGAAAGACAATAAAATGATATAAAGTGCTAAGCATCTGAACGAAGTACCTTGTCCTCGTCAAAGAAAATATATTATTTATTGGTTGATTCGTTTACTACTGCTTATCTAGCCCTTTGCAGGCTATTTAAAAAAAATAAAATACTTTTAGATTTTAAATAGGTACCTCCACGAAATTGCTAAACAAAAAGTCAGCATAGCGTGATGAAAAACATGCTCCAAACATAATGAAGAACAGTTTTATCGTCAAAATCTTTATGTTATTAAGAGGAAGGATCTAAATATTTTTTTGAATATTTAATGTAATTTTTTTCTCCTTTTTAGAACATTCGAAATTTTGATTAAAAATCTTGTTTTTTTCTTGCGTCAACGGTTCTACTTACTTTTAGCCGAACAAATTTTCACTATTTTTGCGATGACAGATACATTAATTTGGAAATTCTTGCAAAAATAAACTAATTGTCGGATCTGAATGTAATTTTTAGAACTTATTCACAAATGAATGAAATTATTTTTGTATTTTTATTAGAATACCTTGATAATTTCTTTTTACTTGTGTTTCTCTAGTTTTCATAAAATTAAGTAAGTGGGTGCCACTTACTTAATTTTATGAAAACTAGAGAAACGCCTTGATAATTTTTAGTGACTATATTAGTTAATTATATTAATTATATTAATTAATTATATTAATTCATTTTACTGACTATATTAGTTAATTATATTAGTTAAAAGTTAAAAATACTTTGAAGATTTTTAAGTCTAAAAAGACGCAATAAACTAAGACATTATTTAATTAAAGAAACTTAATTTTATTTTATAAATTAAAGATAATATTGTCTGAAGAAAAATATTTTTCGATGAAAAATGAATTTTTATAAGATTATATTCATTTTTTGCCATTTTAAATCGAATAATTTATAAAGATTTTAAATCTTTTAAAATTCAGTTTCTATGTGATAACTCTTAGGAAATATTTTTACTAAGTAAAACTATATTTACTAATCATATATTGTAAAGCTATTACACATCCCCGATTATTTTAAAATGATTTCGATTTGTTTTTGTATATATATATACATGCCGAATTTGTACAAACCTGTAATATTATCATTAAAATGTCGCGTGCTTTAAAGCTTGTCCTCCCACCCTTACAGGAAAAAATCGTTATATAAACATTATCGTCTCTATCGTACCTAACTATAAACACGTTCGGCGGTTATTCGGCTGTTAATAAATCGATTAACATGTCAGGAAAAAACAAGGCCCCGTGGTAAAGAAATGCTTATATACAACATTTTATGCTATAAATAATACTCGTTTAAAATCAGATTAATTTAACTTTAAATTTTGCTAATTTTTCTCAACGTTTCAGAATTATATGTTTTATTTTTGCAAGATTTTTAAAACTGAGAATTAACTTTTCTTTACAAATTTAGGAAAATGGTCGTTTTTATCGCTTTTACTGAAAAAAAGGTCGATTCCGATCAATGTAATTTCTGTTTGAAATAAAACACAGGGCATTTTGCTTACTGGAAATAGTAAATTTTAAATTCTTTATTTTACAATTAAAACTAAAATGAAAGGTTTTTTCATTTAAAAAAAATAATTTCAAAATTTACCTATACAGAATTAATGGAGGTACCACACTTTTAGAATTCTTTGGAGATAATAATAGTTTGGCAATAAAAATCTTACCATAGTTAGGAAAAGAAGTGAATTCATCCCCATCCTCAATGTATTTGCGCGTAAGTAAATATAACGAACCCAAATTGAATTGGAACGTGGCTCTCCATTTAACAAATCCGAAGGGAAAGTAATATAAAGAGGAGGATTCAGAGAACATTACCATCGTCACTGCATTTACATTTTTGAAGTTCGTAGCAGACGGGAAAGCAGGAAGCCGAAGGAGAAGAGCGAAAGAAGGAACTATAACATAGAACTTGCGGTTGGACATAGTGATTTTCAACAGTGAAAAGACCTAACTGATAATATAGTACGAATTTAATTCTGTGAAGTCGAGGACAGCTCATCAGAACAATTTGTATGGAAATATCAATGGAAGGGGCGAAAGGAGGATACGAGATGGTGCTGGGAAAGTGACGGATGCGAGATGGGTGGCAGAACGTGAACAAGGAATGGATATTGCGTATTAAATAAATCGCGTTATTTAAATTATACGAGGTACATTTTCAGTTTTTTTTTCTCTGTATAACCCGGAAAAGTTCATCGAATAAAAATAGATTTGAATCTCGGAACTCCAGGCGACAATTCTTTATGAAATACTGGGGCAAGGAGTGGGCTTTTTAATGTTAACGCCTTCAAAACGTAACCGCTTTTCTTTCATCGTCTGACAGAACTCTTAGCTTCCATCCTGCTAATCTCCAGGAAAGTAACTCATTGCACCTTCTCAAACTAAAGTTTTCCGCTGACATCAAGGGCAAAGAGTATATTTGAATCAACTGCTAAGTCTGTAGATCGTAAAGTTAATTCACCATGCCGTGTTAGACAATTTTTCTCGCCAGAATCTATCTTGCATAGTTATAAGTCTACAATTCGTCCTTGCTTTGAATATTACTGACACATCTAGTTTGGTTGTCCAGCTATATATTTAGATAATTTTTTATAAAATTCAAAGAAGAATCTGCAGTATTATTGATCCTGACTTGGCACCTCGGCTTCTTACTTTCCCACCGCCGTAAATTAGCTTCCCTGTGCTTCTTAAATAGTACTTCCATGGTAATTGTTCTTATGATATTTCTTTTATGTTACCGATATCTATGAATTTAATTGTAGTTCTAGATTGGCAATAAGGCCTCCTTATGTTACATTTGAAATTGCTGGATTTAACCGTAAGTTCTATGCAAACAGTT
>CAHIKZ030004198.1:585000-607500 GCA_903632075.3 Acanthosepion pharaonis
GACCTAGATAAACCTAGTGAGCCAGACAAACCTACCCAGGTTTCACCTAAGCGGATCGTCCAGATTTCCCTGACGATCCGCTTAGGTTAAACCTCGGTAGGTTTGTCTGGCTCACTAGGTTATTCTATCTATCTATCTATCTATCTATCTATCTCTCTCTCTATATATATATAAATATATGTGAAGAATTATAGTCGTAAGGTGTGCTATATTTATGGGATAAAGTGCTCAATATCAGAGATAGAGCTTGTAAATATAAAAGTGAACATTGAAGTCAGAACTTAGAAGCGACTGTCTGCTTTATGCTAGACGCAATCGTCAGGCCACCGATTGCGTCTAGCATGAAACAGACTGTCGCCTCTAAGTGCTGACTTTAATGTTCACTTTATACTGATATATATATATATATATATATATATATATATATATATATATTGATGCATGTTTCATTAAATAATATGGACAAGTTTTGTCTATTTATTTTATGTAAATTCTTTTCATATCACCTCATAAGCTTAATAACATTATTATTAAAAAAAGAAAGAAAATCACAATATTGATACATATTTTTTAATCCTGTCTATGCTTTCGGCTTACATAAGCCATTATAAACATGACAATTACATTATAATATATTAACCAATACACGGACAAAACAATAATGATAGTCTGTTTATGTTTACATGGAAGATTTCCAAGCAACGACAAACTCGTGCTTACAAGAGGCTGGAAGCGAAAATCGCACCGCAGCTCATGACGTCACACATTACCACGCGAGAGTGAATTTGAGAAATATTAAGTATGGGAAGCCAGAGGTATAAAACAATGGCTTCTGTTAGAAATTATAGGAATTTAAGAATATTTGTGGAGATTTCATAGTTTATTTTGTTCAGGTTAGGTTTCAACTGTTTTATGTAAATAGCTTCAAGAATTTTTAGTTTTTGTTTATTTTTTTCTGTTTAAGTATATTTCTGTTAACAACGAGAATTTTCCGGAATACACACACAATATATATATATATATATATATATATATATATATATATATTGAACAATAAAAAAAATATTAAAAAATTAAAATCTTCAGACACACTGGGTTGTAGATTAATATTCTTTCGTTTTTTTTTTGTTTTTTTTATTATTTCATTTAGATTCCTCGACTAGTTTCGGCCAAAATGGCCATCATCGGGAGAAGAAATATTTCTGCTTGCTGGTAGCAGTATAAATTAACTGATTGAAAATATGTTTTTTCGCTACACAGTAATGACCATGTTTCAATGGAAGCTAAAAACTTTAAATTTAATTATATAATTAAATTAAAAGCATTAGTTCCATTTCATCTTTAAGTGAATATTGGAATAACTTATTTTTTAATTTTACTGAGTTTTAAACGCACATATAAATTCCTAATTTCATGTTTCCAATGATACAGAGGAATCCAATCATTTACACAGGGGCGGTAGCGTGTTCATTTTTATTAACTATTGTTGTATCAAGTATGAGTTACGTTTCAAAAAGAGGTTAAGTTTAGGGAGGATAGGGGTGCATTTTTCAACCAATTCTGACATCTGTTAAATGCATGTCGTCTGTTTTTGTTTTTTTTTATTAACGGCAAAAATGTTTTTCGGCATTTATTACCTACTTGTATACTTGAATATTCTTTTTACGTTTGATTGTGTTAGAATACGTTTTATTTAACTACAATTCTAAAATATTTTACTCTTAATTACTAAATAGACTATATTTCTTTTTTAAAAACAAGTAATAAAAGTACTTACATTATTTAAAATTATTTTTTCATATCAAATATAAGTATTTATATTACCAGGTCACATTTTTAATTTTGCTTTTAAATATTATTTAAGGAAAATTTTTGACAATGACACCAAAAAAATAGCTATTTCATTTCTCTGATTCCGTAAGTTTTTATTTTTTATAAACTTGTAAAGGACATGGGTCATTTAATCACCTACATATTCTAGCTTTTCTTATTAATTTCCATTTTACTGTAGGGGTTTTATTTGATTCTTTTAAGTGCCAGAAATACTTTGAAAGCGATGTCTGATTTCTGTATCGATTTATCCTATTTGAACCACTTGATTGAACCGCTTTTTGAACTCTTGCTTGTTCAACCTATATAGATTTTTATGTTCTGTAAATTTACATTGAGCACTGTTTCGTAAAAATAAAAGAAAATATCAATAAAAACACCGTATTATATATCTTACTGTTCTTTATATATATATATATATATATATATATATATATATATATATATATATATATATATATATATATATATGCGTAATAAATCTGCTGTACAAGCTATGTCCATGGTTTGTGCAGCAGTTTTTGGTTAAGGTGAACATTCCCCGTATCCAGCAAGCACCAAATTCTATGGTTCTTGCCCTTTGCGACATTTTCCTCTTCAAAAAATCAAATCCCACTTGAAAGGAACAAAACATCACGACATCGATGGGATCCTATAGAATTTGACGAGGCATCTGCTCGCTATCACTCAAAAAGGAATGCTAACATCAATGGAAACGACACTGCATGAATGTGTTCCTTCAAAAGGAAACTACTTCGAACGAGATTAAATGCCGAATTGATATATGTTGTAGTTTTCTTTTTATAGAATTACTCCCGGTACTTTTTGATTAGATGTCGTAGTTTGCAGCAAACCCGAAGTGACACACCTGAACTGATTCAATTCAGAAAGAAAATAATAGAATAAAATTTCTTGCGCTTATTCACAATCAAGTAATATTTTCCACACGTGATCGCTGCACCCGATTTGGCTCGTGGCCATAATAACTATCAATTAAGCGGAGAATTCTTCAAACTTAAATACCTCGTGGGGTGCAGCCTCTTGAGAAGTTCAGAAGTGAAGTTTCTAGAGACAGAAACCGGTCGTATTCGACCCGTGCAAATAACGTATTTTTGATATTAAGTTTCCCATTAAAACAGTTATTTTTACAGGTATAGGTGCTATGAAAAGTATTCATTAAATAAATCGCTCTATCAATATTAAAACTGATATTCTACTCGATTTGAACATATCAAGATTAAAAGTAAATGATATCACATAGAAACTCATTGCATACGTTTCCGTTAAAATATCACGTCTTGACTGCGTAAATTCATTTTACTATTTTGCTACCATTGAATGTTGGCTGAGAGTAGAGAAATAATTTGTATTCCCTCCTTCAAAATTTGATTAGATAGAGATGTCATCGACTAAAAATCTGATATATTAGGTTGGTGCAAAAATAATGACGTAATAATGTCGTTTTTTGACGTATTTTTCAAGGTCAAAAAACGACATTATTACGTCATTATTTTTGCACCAACCTAATATTAATCGAAACGTCTTTACGTGTAGTGATTTTTCCAAGCGTAGCTTAGATGTGGCACAAGGCCGAAAGTATGGGGCACCCAGTAAGGATCGAACTCACGACTCAGTTGTAATTGTTCATGCGAGACAAGCTTGCTAACCATTACACCGCCTTGAGGTGCCCGAACGTCTTTACGTGTATGTGCGCACAACAACAACAGTCATTATACTAAATAAAGTGTGTTCCAATAACTTGGACCGATTTTAAATATGAATTAAGTTTTAAGCGTCTAATGAATTTTTTTCTTTCAGATTTATCAGATATTTGGGCGATATAATTTTTCATACATAATTGCCATGACTTAAATAACATGATCCAATAGAGAAATAATTAAATTTTCACCAATAACACTGATTTATTTACTGTTGACTTTGATCCGTCTTAATGAAACATCCTTATATATAATCCGTCTTAATGAAACACCGTTTACTAACTACTAGTGTGCTCGTGCCGTCAGCAATGACAGCAGTTGTTAGAAAGTTTTAATACTGAGATGCAATGAAACACAAGTCTTGAAACAATGTATTGAGATTCAATAAAGCATAGGTGCAGCACTCATGCCTATAATAGAAGCCAATTTACTATTTAATTACAGTGAGTCCCCCGTATTCGCGGGGTTTAGGGACCAGGACCGACCGCGAATAGTTAGAACCCGCGAATACATGTAACCACCCCCCTAAAAGTTCTTATAAGTACTTATTTTGATTGTTAAAACCCTATATGCCTGAAATTTTCACCCGAAACACTTTAGAAACATTTCAGACCCTTTTTAAAACAGTTTTGAAAAATAGTATTGGTGACCATACTCTTAGCGTAAATTTTCTTTCATACGTACAAAAATTGTTTTTAGTTACGCATAGATCAATACAACCATTGAAAATACTGTATAAAATATGTGTAAAAAGATATAAAATATAAAGTTTAAATTTTTTTTCTAAAAACAGAACTGTGATGATGCCCCTAGACTTAATATAAACCCCTTTTATGACTCCAGCCACAGCCCTTAAGAAACAAAAAATCCCGAGCACTACGCATGTTTTTGCGTTTGTTTTTTTTTTACAATGAAGATGTACAATTCTACCAATTTTTACCATAAAAAAACGGTCTGTTAAATGTTTTAAGTCCCTTAAATAACAGGAACATAATACAAGAATATTTTAAATAAGTTCTATCCAAAAATACGTGAATCGAGGGAGTATTCAGCGAATAATTTGTACATATGTTCTTTAGAAAAACACGTGAATATTCGGTGTTTCCGCGATTAACAAGTACATATGTTCTAAAGAAAAATCCGCGGATGAGTGAAGTCGCGAATGCTGAAACGCGAATAGGCGGGGGAGCACTGTAATTATTTCCCTTTATAGATTTTTGATGTTCAATGGTATCCATTTATTCATTGATTACTCCTGTTATTACATATATATCGCTTTTTGCTCAATATCTCTTCATGTTAAAAATGCAATATGCTTAATATAACAGTGAAATGAAAATATCTCTCGGAAGAAAAAGAACGACAAAAGAAGACGATCACTTAATAAACATAGTTAGCTGAGTGCCTCACATGAAATGCTTGAACAAATAAGACTGCAATCTAAGAAACGAAGGAGTAAAAAAAAACTGAGTAATTAACTGCTAATTTTGCTTAGGAAGTAATTTTGTCTAAATGCAGATAAATATTTTATTTGTATAGATCGTCAAAACGATTAAGGGAAGTAATAATTCATAAATTTACTAACTTAAGTTGATTTACCGCCCTTCATCCAACACAAAGGACAGGAAATATATAAATAAATACGCATTGAAAATTATTCTATGGTTTTATATCATACTAAGCATCAAAATTGCCACTCTACTAAATACCAAATATTCCACTAAAATAAATACTACTACTAAAGACTATACTAAGCACTATTGCTAAAGATTGTACTAAACATCAATACAAATACCACGTTTAAATTAATAATAAACACAATACTAAACACCAATTCAAAAACACTACTAAATATTAATGCCAATCGCTATATTAAACATCAAAATAGCCACTATATTAAAAATACTATACTAAATGCTATACAAAGCATATAAACCATACTAAACTATACTAAACATTAACATATATATATATATATATATATATATATATATATATATATATATATATATATATATATATATACTAAGCATTAATACTAAACACTATTGTAAATAATAAGACTAAACACTAAACACCAAAGTGGGTAATATGCTAAAAATGAATAATAGACACGATAATAAACATCAATGCAATACATTGTACTAATCGTTAATAAGCATCAAAACAGTCACTATACTAAACACTTCCGCAAACCATGATACTAAATTCTATACTAAATACCAACACACCACAATAGTAAAAGTTAATACTAAACATTATACTAATTTTAAATGCAATATTAAATACTGAAACAGACACTATGCTAAACATTAACACGAAATAAAATACTAAACACCAATGCTAAACATGGTATCAAACATTAATACTAAGCACCATTCTAAACACCAAAATGGCTTCTATACTAAACATTAATACTAAACGCTATACTAAACATTAAAACAGCTACCATACTAAATATACATGCTCAATCTTACACTAAACGCCAGTACAGAAACTATATTAATAATTAATACTAAACAGTATGCGAAATACTTGAATTATACTAAACACCAAAACAACCACTATACTAAACACTTATACTTAATACGATACTATAAACTATACTAAACACTAAAATCTTCACTATACTAAATATTAATACTAAAGACTAAACACATTCTAAACGCCAAAATATACTCTATACAAACGCACAAAATATTCATATTTGAACATTTGAAATTTATTCATAAAAATAAAATAAAATAAAATAAAAATCTCGGAAAATGTCCGGAACACTAAGATCTATACTATAAAGTGACAAGTTAGTGTTCGAGCCCGGGTAAAGGCAATTAAGAAAATCTATTTTTAACATAAATAGGTTTCTAATATTGTAAACCTGGCGATGCACAATCTTACTCGTCTCATTTGGTCTGGTGTACTAAATTAAGCTTAGTACGTAGCGAAATTTGGTAACTGAGGAAGGGAGAGAAAGTTCGTTGTATCCTCACACACAGGAAAAAATGGAGTTGTCCAGTGCACGTTAGGGGAGGTAAGGAAAAATGTGATGAACCCTCAGCACCGAGGTCAATCAATATTTATTTTAAAATAAGAGCCAAATTTCCTGATAAAATATTTCCAAGTGGCATAATATAGAATGTAAGAAGATACAAAAATATCTTCCCTTGATAGATACATAGATAGATAGATGAAGAAACGGAAATAGATATTAGCAGACTGAAATATATATATATATATATATATATATATATATACACACATTCGGAGAGAGAAAGAGAGAGAGAGAGAGTATCAGGTTCCGAGATAGATAGGTATGAACAGACGAAGAAAGAAAAAGATAAAAAACTCAAATAATTATTAGAAGACTGATATATATATATATATATATATATATATATTCAGAGAGAGAGAGAGGATCATGTTCCGAGATAGATAGGTATGAACAGACGAAGAAAGAGAAAGATAGATAAAGAAACTCAAATAAATATTAGCAGACTGATATATATATATATATATATATATATATATATATATTTCAGAGAGAGAGAGAGAGAGAGAGGATCAGGTTCCGCGACCGACAGATTTGAACAAAGAGGTTTATAGTAGATAGATAGAGGGAAATAGATATTAACAGACTCATATATATATATATATATATATATATATATATATATATATATATATATATATATATATGTGTGTGTGTGTGTGTGTGTAACTGTATGTGTGTGTGTTTACCTTTAATAAAAAAAAAAGAAAATGTCTTGACGTGCTGTGGTATGACCGGGAAAATTGGGAGGGATGAACAGACCAGCTGTTTCTAATGAAACTCTAAATTACACACCCTCCTTGACGAACCAAGCAAATATTCTGATTTTTTGACGTCATTTCAACTATTCATTGAGTTTGTTGGGAAATGCGAATGACGTGTGGGGTAGTGGAAATGAGCCAATCAATACGCAGACTTCACTTGTCAATGGCCAATCAAGGTTGAGTATTAGAGTCAAGGTCAGATGGAGGTAAAATCTGGCTAGCATCCGGGCTTATGCACGTACACATACGCAGTGACATCTACATCCATATAAATTTCTAGGCTACAAAGTGCAGAGATACGTATAGCTTCAAAAATTACGCCAGATTCGTAAGGCTTATTGAATTATCTGTTCTGTTCTTATTTTTACACCAGAATACAAGTTTGTTTACAAATTTATTGACAAAGTAATTGCTTGCATAGAAAAAGAGTTTTTATAATATTAGAAAAATAGAACAAATTTTTAAACAAAAGTACACGTATCTGTAATAAAATATTTACAGTTAATTATCTACTGGTAAAAATAAGCATATAGATATATAGAAACACTTGAAAATAAATCATTTATCTATTATTAAAAAAAAAAATAAAAACTGCTACCCTTAGCGTCATCAAGATTAAATCAAATGCAATATCCAAATTATATAGAACCGATATTACAATATTTTAGAATTCACATATCTCATAACGAACTGTGTTCCTAGACAATTCAAGTTCGTAAATAATTATATTGGATATACTACAACATGGCTGACAAGAAGACTCGCGTTATATATCTCTGATCACAGCTCAATTAGGTCTCATTTAAATACAGTGACCCACCAAACTCCTTCTGCAAGATAGTCGTTGACGATTCAAATATAGCAGGCTCACCCACATGTAAAAACAAGGCAAAAAAAAATAATAGAAAGCATCGTTGATAAAAAAGGAAAAACGCCAACACCCAATAATATCAAATATGAACACGGCCACATAACTCTAGATACGTACATAAAACAACCCATATATTTAGTTAAATGTAAAAATAAAATTAATTCTTCATAATGGTGAAAAGTATAGACGAAAGCGCGTGGACATACAAAACATTTGGATAATTTCTAAATAATTTAGGTCCAGAAAAGGAAAAAAAAAAAAATAAGAACACAAAAAATTAAACAAAAAACAAAAATTATTCTCTCTCTCTCTCTCTCTCTCTCAATACTCTCTCTCTCTCTCTCTACATATATATATATATATATATATATATATATATATATATATATATATAAACTTGACAACTTGGTCGGATAATTTTGGCTACAACTTGCAACCCGCGAGATATCTTTCCTCCTTCCCAACCTATAACTCTTTTCGCGGAACCTGATCCTCTCTCTCACAATGTCACTCCCCAACTAGACTTGCCTAACTCTTTTACACCGATCAAAATTTTTAATTTATGTTTATTTTCATAAAACGCTTCGCACACCGAGGAATCAGACGGAGATCGAGTTTTTGCTAAAAATACGATTTTCACCAGAAAACACAACGTCTACAAAAACATCTGCCGGTGAGTAATTCTCATTTCTCTCTTTATTTTTCGATCCATTAGAGACGGACACGCGCGTGTCCGAAAATTTCAAACTTAAAACGTTTCTTTCCGTGCTTCATTTCTGTCTTATGGCTAATAATTAATATTTAATAAATGTTTATCTTACTGATTATATTGGTACCCTTTTGTTTGTCCTCGTTTTATTAACTAACCTATCTATTTCGCACACACACATACACTCGCACGCGCACCCACACACACACACACACACACACATATATATATATATATATATATATATATATATATATATATATATATATATATATATATATGAAGTTTATATTTACGCTGTTGAGACTACCCATGCGCACAAACGAGAGACACAGGGAATTTTAAATTTGAAGATCACTTTTTTCGTATGGATTTTGGGTACATAATCTACCTGATTTTATTTAAATTATTTTTCTTTTTATTTGTATTCACATTACTTTTTGTTATTAAATATCCCACATTGTAATCATAAATAATCTGCCAAGAAATTTATAGATCGTTATATATATATATATATATATATATATATATATATATATATATAAAAGGCTCAAACAATGAATCGGCAGTCTGAATTGGGTGGATTTTAAGTTTAGATGATATCGTTTTTTTATTGCGCGCAATGTCACCACAAATGTATCCACACGTTTCCGGTGTCTTTTTTTTTTTTCTAATTTAGGTCAGCGAATTGATAGTGATTTATGCATCTGAAAATAATTCCTATTTATCTGTATCTCACTCATTTAAACCGTTATTTAACTCCTCTCTTTAAAACTTCTGTCTGTTAAATTTAATCCCCACCTTCGCCTTTATGCCTTTCCTGTTCTTCTTTCTTCTGTTACACCCTCTCTCTAAAGCTTTCATACATTTCCCTCTCACACTTGTTTCCCACTCCCACACATGCACTCTCAAAAAAATTTTATTTTTTTATACACGGAGTTATACTTTCCGATTTCTTTTTGAATTTGTAGGTCTGATGAATTGGATCGTGATTACGATTCCAATGAAATAAATTATAACCATGGAATATTAGTATTTGAGCCTTTTATATTATATTCTTACTCTGTGCCGCACATTGAGTTCTACCTGAATTGTATCCTCTTGGCAATTTATATATATATATATATATATATATATATATATATATATATATTGACCACTAATATTATATATATATATATTAGAGTGTGCAGGGTATATTTTATATCATAAAAACAATTTATACAAGAAATTAAATAGCAATGTTAATGTGATTAATGGCGAAACCACTTCGCTAACAGGACTTTTTTAAAATATCAATTCCTTGAATAATACGATCCTTATATTCGAGTTGTTGTCAGATGGAAGACACATGCCGAATACTTTCAACAATTTCAAATTGTCATCTTCAGAGCGTAATTTTCCCATATATAGGCAAACACGAAATATGTGTAGACTGAAAGTTTTTTTATTTTATTTGTTTATTAAATTATGCTATTTATTGAAAGATATTTTGGGAGCGTGCGATGCCGTTACGCTAGAGTCCTTGCTTAAATCTATCAAGTGAGAATTTTGTTTCAATTTTGAAAAGTTATAAATTATCTGTTAAAGCGGAATATGCTTAGTATAATCCAATTAGTAGAGTAAAATTGTCTTCGGAGTTTTCGACAGTAATAATCAGAATCTTAAATCATGTGAAACTGGCAACTGCTCTCGAAAATGACCTCTAATGACTGATTAACTGGGGCAAGGAATGGCGTGTAAATTATAATGGATTCAAAACGAAACTTCTTTCATTTAATCACTAAAGAGTGACTTTTCTCCTGCCATCAGCATAGTTGATGCTAAACTCCATGTGATCAATACTTTCCGCCATCTTGGTCTCAGTTTTTCCTCTGACATAAACTGGAGTGATTATATTGAATCAATTGCTAGGTCTGCTGATAGGAAAGTTGGTTCACTGTGTCGTGACAATTCTTCGCATCAGAATCTATCTTGCACATTTATAAATCTACCATTCGTCCGTGTATTGAATGCTCTTGCCATATCTGGTCTGGTGTTCCTGCTCCATATCTCGAGATTCTTGACAAAATTCAAAGAAGGGAATGTAACATAATCAATCCTGATCTGACATCTGGACTTGCTCACCGCCATGACGTGGCTTCCCTCTGTCTTTTCTACAAGTATTTTCATGGCAGTTATTCAGATGAGTTTCTCTCCTTATTGCCTCGAGTCCATGAATTTAAGCGTGCTACTAGGCCCCACCGTTTACTCTCGAAATAACTAGAGATTTTCTAGTACTTTTCGGCTGTGCAATTCCCTTCCTATTTCTTGCTTCCCCGTCAACTACAACGTTCAAAATGTTAAATGAAACGTCAGTCAGCATCTTCTATCTTCTTGAAAACTCTTCCTTTATTGTCACTTCATTAAAATCCTCTCATTCCCTTTCACTACCTGTACCCGCCCAACACTGCGTCTTACTTGCTTGGGGGTGAAATGATTTTTAAAAAGTCATATTTTCTCCACGATACTTTGCTTGCGCATGTTCACTTAAGACAAAATAAATCAATGGTGATGCAGTTCAACCTGTAGCATCCTAAAAGCATTGCGTCCATACCCCTACAAATTTAGATTCTTTCATACCCCTACAAATTTAGATTCTTTCATACCCCTACAATTTTAGATTCTTTCATACCCCTAGAAATTTAGATTCTTTCATACCCCTACAATTTTAGATTCTTTCATACCCCTAGAAATTTAGATTCTTTCATACCCCTACAATTTTAGATTCTTTCATACCCCTTCAATTTTAGATTCTTTCCTACCCCTACAATTTTAGATCCTTTCATACCCCTACAAATTTAGATTCTTTCATACCCCTACAATTTTAGATTCTTTCATACCCCTACAAATTTAGATTCTTTCATACCCCTAAAAATTTAGATTCTTTCATACCCCTACAATTTTAGATTCTTTCATACCCCTACAAATTTAGATTCTCTCATACCCCTACAATTTTAGATTCTTTCATACCCCTACAATTTTAGATTCTTTGATACCCCTACAAAATTAGATTCTTTCATACTCCTACAATTTTAGATTCTTTCATACCCCTACAAATTTAGATTCTTTCATACCCCTACAATTTTAGATTCTTCCATACTCCTACAAATCTAGATTCTGTCGAGGCGTGATGAACACAAATATTTGCTTAACTAAATCATTTCGAGCGATAAATTTTAATAAATAACATTCACATTGCATTGGTTCATTTTACGATATTAAACTTTTTGTATTACTGAATATCGAAATCAATCATATTTTAAGTTATATTTGAGTCTATGCGATTTATTTCTTTCAAGTACAGATAATTTAATTATATTTGAGTATATAAAAATTTACATGATTATATTTACCTATCAGGTAAATATAAGTCATCCAAATTTGAGTCTATTAGCATTTATTGATTCTGTAATACGTAAATAATGGATTACATTTGAGTCTATAAGGATTTATTTACGACGCAGATAGGTGTGAATTTATCGTTATATTTGATTCTTTAAGCATTTAATTGATTTGAGGTATAGGTAAGTATTGGTCGTTTATATCCGGGTCTATAATCATGTAATAGATGTAATGACAAAAGTTAGCAGGTGTAGGCTTTAAAAAAGTTTTATTCAACTGAGAATACAAGGTTCGCGTATAGTGCCCTTTTATAGTCCCAGTAAACAGAAATAGCTCTCTCGAAGAGGAGAATAACTAAACAAGAAGAGACCACTTTTCAATATTCATAACACTAGATTTGGGTTATAGGTAAATATTGGTCGCTTATATCCAAGTCTATAATCATGTACTTGATTCGGGTGATAAATATTGGCCATTTATATTTGAGCCTATAAGCATTTCCTTGGTTTACGGATAGGTAAATATTAGTCGTTTATAAACTATAAACATTTACTTGGTTTTATCCGAAGTTGAGAGAATTTATTATAGTAAATTTGATATCATGGCCCTCCTCAAAGACACAGTATAGCTTTCTGTCCCGCTCTCTCCAAAAGTTAACCGACCCCTACTCTAAGCAGTATCGACTTTGATCGAAGAGAAACGGAAGAGTAAATGAGTGGATGTGGGATTTTGAAACCAAATGACAACATAACCGTACCTAGAGCGTATCCATAATAATCACGGTTTGGATCGAAGAGTGATATTCCTAGTCTGCCCTTAGCCGGGACAAACTGTTCTTCGCGTTGTTCAAATGTAGATATTTACTTGACCCCCCACTGAGTCAGGTTGTGACACAAGGTCAGTTTTTAAGGTGGGGACCCGAATGTTTCCACTCGGGCTGCTGGTCTAAGCTGGTCTTAGCTGGTCATAGCTTGTCCAAGCTGGTCAGAGCTGGTCTAAGCTAGACATAGCCGTGATACCACCAGCCCAGGTACGAGCCCTGTGCCAGGTAAGTATCAATGTTGTTCAAATGTAATAGGCATGTAGTCACCACAGAACAGAATGTAGTAAAGGAAAGACAGAAGAAAGGACTAAACCTCAATTGTAAGAAGACAGAATGTATTGTCAGTAAAATGGTCATCCCAAGATACGAACTACAAATTGGAGACATCAAATCAAACAACTAAGAAAATTTAAATAAGGTAGTTTTCATTAGCCAATACTCCAGATCCTAGAGGTCAACGCAGGCATTTCCCAAGGGTCAGTCTTTCAACAAACCCCCTTTTGATCTACATAAATGATCTTACTAAGAATATACTCAAATCATTTGTAAGCATCTATGCTGATGATACGTCTATATACAGGCGTATCTCTGAAACCCTCGATGGTCAGAGATTGGCGATTGATCTCTATTGCGATCTTGTACACATTATCCAAGGGGGTAAAAACTGGCTAGTCACATTCAATGCCTCGAAGACCAAACTAGTTATATTCCATCATCGCCGATCTGACCCCAAACTACCACCAATCAAGATGAAAGAAGGTCCTCTCGAGGGAAACACCTTGCCTTTAAAGACTGTTGGGCCTCAAAATCACACCCGGCATCAAGTGAAACTCGTACATCTGATCCGTTGCTAAGGATGCAGGAAAATGATCAGCTCCCTTTAACGCTCCAGTCAGTACCTGACTCCCCCTGCTATCCTCTCCCTTTATAATATATACTTATATAATTTGTAAAAAAATCTATGCCGATGATACGACTATATAAAGGCGCATCTCTGAAACTCTCAATGGTTAGAGATTGGCGACTGATCTCTCTTGCGATCTTGTACACACTACCTAAGAGGGTAAAAACTGGCTGGTTACATTCAGTGCCTCGAAGACAAAGCTAGTTATATTTCTTCATCGCCGATCTGACCCCGAACTACCACCAATCAAGATGAACGGAGCTCCTTTCTGTGCCTTGAAAGACCGTTGGGTCTCAAACTTCCACCCGACCCCAAGTGAAACTCGTACATACGATCAGTTGCTAAGCTTGCAGGAAAATGGTCGGCTCTCTGCACCGTTCCAGTAAGTACTTGACTCCTGCTATCCTCTAACTTTACAAGCGCCAGACCAGGCCAAAGATGGTGTACTGTTGTCATATTTGGGTGGGAGCTGTCCAGACATCACTCTCCAGCCTTGATACAGTTCAAAAGCGTCTCCAAGCCCTTGTGGGTGACGGAGTATTCTCCACCCTTCAACCTTTCTCCCGCAGGTGGTATGTGGCTCGCTTCTCACTACTCTACCGCTACTTCCACGAAAGTGCTCGGACGAGCTACATTTCCTGGTCCCGCCGAGGCAAACCTACACAACAAGAACACACCATGCCGCTTACATAATATCAAATCACCCACATTCCCTCCGTATTCCATCAGTAAAAAGTAAATTCCACTTGAACAGCTTCTTCTCGCAATCCTTTGCCCTGTGGAAGCGACTTCCAAAAGGATGTTTCTCCGATCACTATAATCTTACCCTGCTCAAGGCTAGGCTTAACCGTTATCTTCCACCATCATCATCTTGCGGCCACAGCCGAGATTGAACTCACCAATACTTTGATTGGTGTAGTTCATAATCTTGTCAAATAGCTGAATTCTTGATGCTTCGCTTATCGTGACACCAACACTTAATGGATTGCCAACCAAGGCTCAGAGAGACTCCATTCACCCTCCTCTAAGAGCAGGTTTTGAATTAAGAGTTTTCCTTCTTCTAGACCAGTTGCCATCCAAGGCTATAGAACCCAGTCTGTCCTGCTATTTACCCATAGCTGGAGGGAGAAGAAAGAGGATTCACACCTTTCCCAAGGGTGTTAGCACGTAAGTGAATGTAATGGATTCGAACTCGGCTCTCCGATTCCTCAATCCAAGCCGCTATCCATTACTCCACCGTGCCTCCTAACGTAACCCTCTACCTTGAGTGGCCCCCAGGCCTTGTAAAGGGTGAACCTTGCTGTAAAAAGAAAAACGTGTTTTACGAAAAGTCGGGAAGTGTGGCACCGAAACCCGAAGAAGCATTGCAATAGAAGAAATGGCATCAAAAGGCAAAATATTAGAAACTAGAAAATTCTGGCAATCTTCGCCCTTCATGCCAGAAAAAGCGGTGTGTCAAAACGACGGTTTTTCATTAACATCGCTATTATGTTAACTACCTTCACTCCTCAATTTTTATTGTTTTAATAAGCGATGATTGGAATTAGAATAAAACCCAAACATATGATGAATTTCTTTGTTCTTGGGAATTAACAACAAAAGCATTAAACACTATTTATTAGAGTGTTTATTTACAATAATACTTTTATATTTACAACATTCTAAAACTAACGGAATTGTATTAAAACTAATACAATGCAATATTTACCATTCACCAATTTTTAAAGAAATAAATATGAAGACAAATATTTTTATTCATACATTTATAAACATTTACTGAATTATAAATATAAGTGAAACATTCAACATTTCATATTAATCAAGTACAAAGTGTCCAGTTTTTTTAACAACTGACTCCCCTTATTCTACAAATTTGTTGGCGCCATTTTCATAAAAAAAAAATTCGTGTTTTTTAATGGTAGAAGATTGTGAGGTAATTTCAACTGACTGTAGAGAGTGATTTTTTTTGTCATTTAAATCGTTTTGTAGAGACCGGGACGAATGTAAATCCAAAGGAACAAAGTCAGGAGAAGATGGTGAGTGCTGGAGGGCTTCTTGTTTCAACACTTTTTTCAATGGTTTTGCATTGTGATGGTGGAAAATTCGACCTTTCCGATTTGCCAAAAGAGCCGAATTTTAGATTGTTGAGTTGTTCGCAATATTTCTTTGTAGTTATTCTTCCATCGATTGGAAGAAGTTCAAAGTGATTTATCGTTCTGCAATCTCATCAAGTCCCTTCATTGGATGCCAGCCTGTTTTAACCACAGATTCTATACATTCACAGTCTTGTTTCTAGCTCTGTTTTTATCGAACATTTTCATAAACGACCAATTTTTCATCCCGATTAAGAATTCTATCCAAAAACGGTTACTTTTCCGTCCATTCATTTAAATGAATTTATTAGATCATTGCAAAAGTTTGTACCGCATTAGAGAATTAATATCTTCACATTTTGCAACTGTACAAATGCCATTAAACAAAGAAACTTCGGCAATCTTTAACGTTCGTGCACGCAAAAAAGGGCAAATTTCATCATTTAGCAATTTCTAATATGAAAACCTAAATGTATAAACATTTATTAAATTATTAAAATATTTAAACAAACTATAAGGGAATCATTAGTTACCATTTTATAAAGCTCAAATCGAATATAATCAGCCGATGTTTTAACAACCATTCCAATAAATAATCTAGTAAATAAATAGTGGAAATAAACAATTATAATCAATAAACTGTGTTGTTGTAACCTGGAACTAAGGAAACGGAACCATCGTTTCAGCTATGGTTCAGACACGGAAGTACCGTGTCGGCCATATTGTTTTTGTGTGACTAAAAGAGCTGGAGATAGCTTCGACGGACAGAAGGCATAACCGTTTGAGATTTGACCACAGCTGGTAGAAAAAAAAAATAACGTAATGCCCAGCCACCGGTTGAACAGTCGTAGAGATAAATGACTTAATGCCCAGCCACCGGTTGAACGGTGGATAAACACCTGTAACTATTTTTATATCTACCGTGAAAAATTGCATACCAATTATTTGCGAATTTTGACTCAGGAGCTCACGCAGAAGTGGTAAAATTGTTCAGGAACGCTGGGATCAAAGGCATTGTTCCCCTTCCTTTACAAAAGTTGTGAAAGTGTTTATTATTTTTGTCAGTTCGCAATAACAAAGAAAACGTATAAATTCGCTGTCATATGTTTAAGATTTTCTTTAAATTCTAGTCCTCATTAAGCAGAACTAATCTAAATAGTAGAAAACAGAGAGAAAGTGGATTACTCACAGAAACTGTTATATTTTATTCGGTAAATTTATTTTTTACTAATAAATTGTTTTAGTCGGGATCCTAAATTAAGTTTCATTCTGCCGTCTACAATTTAGTTCTTGAGACTATCGTCTTCTGTCTTGTCCCAAATCACGCCAAGGAATTCTTAAGGGAAATTATATTTAAAAGAAAGTCTAACGTTCTTTTTAAATATATATATATATATATATATATATATATATATATATATATATATATATATATATATATATATATATATATATGAGTTACAAAAAATGAAACTCAATTGTACCCCCATTATTATGGCTATCCTCGGGATAAATTCCTGGAGCTTGTCAACATTAAAACGTTTGATAAAAAAAATGAATAGGAATTTAAAAAAAAAAAATAACTTAAAGTTATAAAAAGATAGAAAAATGAGAAAAAAAAGCAACAAATAGCAAATAAGGGAAAAGGCATTTAATAGGGAAATAGAAAAAAAAAAAAAAATGAAACTCCCAAGTAGAGAGGGAGGAAACAGGAAGACAGAACATATATAAGTCTAGACAGAATTTAAAAACGATTGAAGATCAACAATGCCCTTTAACTTTTTAGATATAGGTCATTGTTAATGTTCTACCGTTTCTATCTCCCTTTTAACTAACTTTTTCCCTTATTTGTTGTTTGTTCCTCTTTTTTTAAATTTTAATTAAGAAAAAAAATAAACGTTACGATTCATTTTTTTTATCAAGCGTTTTAGTGTTGACAAGCTCCAAGGAATTTATTCCGGGTAGCAAAATAGCCATAATAATGGGGTATAATTGAGTTTCATTTTTATGTAATTCATTTCTATGCAAGATAATAAATTTATTGACCTCTCTTTTGTGGATCAGCTTTAATATTTTTTTTATATTAATAGGATTCAATTGGATTACTTACACACAGATTTTACCTACATATTTTTACCTACATATTTTTACCTACACACACACACACACACACACACACACACACACAGAGCAGTTATGAATGTACGAGATTCATGGAAGATTGAAGTTTATAAGCAAAAATAAATTGACCTTGTCTACCGAAAGGTTCTTTGTAATGAGACGGTTAAGGCACGTCAGCGTAAATGACGGTTCCGTATAGGATGCAGGTTCGAATCCTGTCAAAGAACGAATATTTTCTATGAAAATTTCTCGGACATTCAGGCCGGTAAATGTTATTTAATACTGTTTATCATAAACAGAGCATTTGCTTAAATACTTGTATCTATAAATAACAACGTTAAACATAAAAATGTCTTTAATAAATATATATAGTTATATATATGTTATTATATATATATATTGTTTGTTATGGAACTCCTCTTAAGGTTTTGGAGATAGACGCCCCAAACCATATATATTCTGAAACTACCAGGGTACTTGGATAAGTATATTCCATTTTGATCAAAGGAGGTACCGAGGAGAACAAATGGGAACACATATCGCGCTGTAATCATTTTCCCTTTGATTTATATTAAATTTAAATTTGGACAAGAATCCAAAGTATACAAGGAGGAAAGCCAGAAGATGGAGGTCACATCGGCAAGATTAGTAAGAAATATGTAAAATCATTATTTTTCTCCACAAATCATAACAATGATTTAAAAACAATTATCATTTTCTTACAAAAAAAAATGTGCGACACGCAGCAAGGCGCAAGTAATACAGCTAGTACATATATACCGGGTATAACAGCAAAATTGCCCAAATCCTGTAACACAATGGGATAGTTTTCCATCCCACAAAAAGTTTGATATCTAAACAACAACTAAACTAGTTGTGTTTCTTTTTTTCCAGGTTTTCAGATAAGACGTTTAGCCATCTTGATACCATTTGTCGTAAGAATCACTGAAAACGCCGCTGAGTTATTCCGCTAGAAAGAGTTAAAACCATTTTGTGTCAGTACCACTGTTTTCCCAACGTGCCAATC
Source organism: Acanthosepion pharaonis (assembly GCA_903632075.3). Taxonomy (NCBI): domain Eukaryota; kingdom Metazoa; phylum Mollusca; class Cephalopoda; order Sepiida; family Sepiidae; genus Acanthosepion; species Acanthosepion pharaonis. The sequence goes on from CAHIKZ030004198.1 coordinate 604,294, forward strand.
GTGAGCGGAAAAAGATCATTCAGCTCTTCAGTAATGGTACCAACATTCATACTCTGGATTCTCACTTCAAAGTCCATTAAAGAACCGTCAAGAGAAAGGTGAATAAGTTTAAAATGAAGGATCAGTAGAGAGAAAAACTGGATCAGAAGGTTACAAGAGGAAGAAGGATAATCATTTCAACTTAGAGCTAAATACATTATTATTGTCCAATAAAAATTCCAGTAAGATATATTTAATCATTTCTAGGATAAAACAGTTCAAAAATTAATCTTGCAATTGGATAATTTTGCTGTCACGAGATTTGTACAATTTTGCTGTTACACCTTATATATATATATATAGAGAATATATATATATATACAATATATATAAATGCATATATATACAATATATATATATATATATTCAATATATATTTACAACTTATATATATTATATATATATACACAATATATATACAATATATATATATATAATATACACAATATATATATACAATATATATACAATACAATATATATAAATTATATATGTATATATATACAATATATATACAATATATATATAAATATATATATATAATATGTATACAATATATAAATATATATACAATATATATATATATATATATATATATATATATATATATATATATATATATATATATATATATATATATATATAAAAGTGAACATAGAAGTCCACACTTAGAGGCGACAATCTGTTTCATGCGAGATGCAATTGTCATGCATACTATATATATATATATATATATATATATATATATATATATATATGTATATATACGTTATTTTAGTGGTTACACGTTTTATAGTACCTGTTTTTTTTTGTGGGGGGACGTTGTTTTGTTTTTTTTTAATTCAAGTTAGATATTACAGTCCGAGGTAATCGATTGTCATATAAAAAATATATATCTTTCGACATCATAACAATTTTGATGATCCAAGCCGGTAGACATTTATTTCACTGTTTATAAAAAAAAAAACGGTTTTCTCCAAACAAGTACGTTTAATCATTAAAACAGCGTCTATAATAATACGAGAAAATATTGAATTAAGAAGAAAACATTGCTTATGCAGAGTGTGGAAACACCCCCAACCTATACCTCCCAGAATTACCCTAAACATCATGCTGAACATTAGCTACAGGGGGGCGACAAATCTACGTCCCACATCATGGTAAGTCATTATCTAGGTGAAGACACTTGCCTAAGTTTGCCAGCACCTAAATGTGACAGTTTAAAATGTGGGATGCATTTCGTCCGCACCTTGTGAGTCTAACTTCTTAGTATTATTTGAGAGGCATTTTTGGAAATGATATGCGCGGATGTTTCAGGCGCGATATATATATATATATATATATATATATATATATATATATATATATATATATATATATATATAAAGAAAGAGCAGTAAGATATATAATCCGGTGTTCTGATAGATATTTTTATGTTTACAAAATAGTGCTCAATGTAAATTTACAGAGCATTAATATTATAAATTAATTGATTTAAAATATGTTTTTTTCCGCTACACAGTTCTAACCATGTTTCAAAAATGGAAGCTAAAAGCCCCAAATTTAATTTTGTAAATAAATTAAAGACATTAGTTCCATTTCATCCACAAGAGAATTTTGGAGTAACTTTTAAGATTACTGGGTTTTAAAGACACAGCTAAAATCATAATTCATGTTTCCAAGGTTACAGATGAATCCAGTTTATTAGACGAGGGGTGTCTGGGTGTTCAATATGTCTATATTTTAATGTATCAGTTATTGCTACCTTTTGGTAGTGTGTAGGGATGTATTTTTCAATGAAATCTAACATCCGTTAAAAGCGTGTCTTCTAGATTTTTTAAAATTATATTGTTAACGGCTAAAATTCTTACGGCATTTTTTCCTTCGTATATTTAAAGATTTTTGGTGGGTGTTTAGGTTAGAATACTTTTTTATTTAACTACGATTTGAAATATTTTTACTTTTAATTTTAATATACTATATTTCTTTTAAGAACAATTAAATGTAATTAGAATCCCTTACAGTTTGTAGAATTATTATCACATCAAGTATATTACGATTTTTAAAATTTTTATATTTAAATATTATTTAAGTAAAATTTTTTTTGCACTTACGGCAAAAAAAGCTAATTCATTTCTCTGTATATGTATATATATATATATATATTTTTTTTCACTGTTTATAAAAACAACGGTTTTATCCACACAATTACGTTACATATTACGTTTTACGGCAGGATCTGAAAGTATCCGTCTATGAGAGAAACAATCACGTTAACCTCTCGGCTACGAACTGCTTTTTACAATCAAGTAAGATTCTGTTTGCATACATACATACATACATACATATATATATATATATATATATATATATATATATATATATGTCTCCGATACAGAAGTATTAGAGAAAGCAGGGCTACCAAGCATTCAGTCGATGGTAATGAAAAATTGTCTCCGATGGGTCGGTCACATTGCGCGTATGGATGACAGTCGTCCTACCAAAATGGCTGTTCTATGGTGAAATGTGGGAAGGAAAAGAAATGCATCAAAGCCGAAGACGATTTAAGGACACAATAAAATCTTATCTGAAACAATCTGGACTATCTGTAAACCAATGGGAAAAATGGCTTTGGATAGAAGTAAGTGGCGGAAACTAATTCACGAAGGCATTGAGTCTTTGAGAATAGCCGTATGCAGTACAGTGCCTAAAAACGTCTGATTCGTAAAGGCGAACAGGGTCCAGCACCGGGTCCACAAATTCACCACGTTAATTGTGACATATGCGGAAAATTGTGTCTATCTTTTGCCGGCTTCACAAGCCATTGGCGTAAATGTGCAAAACCTAGTGTGCAACCGAATAATGTCACTGCAAACAAAACTGATCGGGTATGCCAATTCTGTGGCAAAATTTGTCGCAGTTTGGCTGGCCTGAAGAGTCACCTGCGAATACATAGAATTTGAGGGGAGGCGGAGGGTGAGGGGGTGAGGACATGAAATAAAGGAGGTGGTCACACTCGAAACCGAGAGGACAGCCACGATATATATATATATATAGAGAGAGAGAGATAGAGAGATAGAGAGAGAGAGAGAGAGAGAGAAGCTTCAACCGTTGTTTTTTTAGTGGGTACCCATATTTTTGTAGACAAACCGTTTTTATTATTTTAAA
>CAHIKZ030004198.1:612500-632500 GCA_903632075.3 Acanthosepion pharaonis
TTGTTTTTTGGGAGGGGAGAGGTGATATCGTGCCCGATAATAATAAAAAACGAAAACAAAAACAAATAAATAAAAATAATAAAATAAAATAAAAAAGCGACCAGATTTTTGTGTTCATGGTGAAAGTTACTGAGTCTTTAAACAAAAAGTTCCTCGTAATAACAGAAAAGAAATAAAATGTTTACACCGTCTGGAGTTTTGACTTAGACATTAAAAAAAAAAAATCCTTCCGTAAATATTATTTTCTACGTTTTATTCGTTTTCTTCCCGTTCTTAAAAAGCAAAATGAAAGTTTCACAAAGCAAAACACTCCCGGTCCCTCACAAAACAGAACACGTCACTCCCCTCATCGACACGCGACTAATGCGACAGCCAATAACCTACAACGTCTCTACCCACAACTGATCTATACTCCCTGTCTTCTTATAGCACATTCCCTACCGTATTTATTCTTAAACTTTTAATCACCCTCCACGCCACACTCTTACTTAAATCAGTTTTGTTTATGAACCAAAACACACGCTTCATAAAAAATAATTTACGCTCCCAGTTTAAACTGACCTGTGAGAAAATAACTTCAATTGTTACACGTGGGAAAATTTGTATAATTAATTAATTAATTAATTAATTAATAATTGTTTTATATACGTAGGTATATTTAAATTAAATGGTTTTAAAAACCAAATTCGAAAAAAAACTTAAAAAAAAAAAACACTCTTACTTTTTTGTCTTGTCAATCGAATTTTTTCGGTTGAATAAGTGGTAGGAGATAGCCACCATGATACCATAGTCGTCTACGTTCAAAAACAATGTACAGGTCTCCCATAGTTTGGCCTCAATAGCCGGGCGGGGTGTTCTTAACCGACTCTTCTTACTCCCTGGCCGCCTGGACGGACCCCGAGAACGGTAAGGAGAGCAAGTGAGAGGTTGATTATTATGATGATAATGGTAAAGAGGGTGAAAAAGCTGGTGGGAAGTTTGGGAAAGGAGTTAAAGAGTGAGGTAAAGAGAAAAAAAAGAAGTAAAAACGAACGAAGAAGAAGAAGAAGAAAAAGAAGAAGAAAAAGAAGAAGAAGAAGAAGCTTCCTAAGATGGTCGAGGGAGAGAAAAAAAAACAGGCACAAAAGAAAGAATGGCTGTCGGTACTGATGAAGATGATGGCGGCGAAAAAAAAAAAAAAAAAAAGTATATGAAAAGGAAGAGGGGAAACATTACGGCGATGGCTGCGGTTGTATTGATGCAGAAGGTGTTATGGGTGCGTCCGGCGGCGAGGAGGCTGTGGATGGGGGTGAGTCGATAAAATAGAAATAGGAGAAAAAGAAGAAGACGAAAAAGAATACAAGAAAGATGAAGAAGAAGAAGAAAAACGCGGCGGAAGATGCTGAAGTCATTGGTGGGGATGGAGCATCGACATCGGACGTATGAGCCACTGGCGATTGATTCGGCGCTGGTCTGACGCAACCCGCTTCTTCCTCGTCTTCATCTTCTTCTTCTTCAATTCCTTCTTTGTCTTCACGATGATCGGGTGCCGTTTGTGCCTCAGTGATCGCCACTACGGTAACGGCTTCAGTGCTGTCGCCCGCCATCGGTTTTATCTGCTCCATGAGACTGAACACCCCACTGGTCGCTTCGTATGCAATCAAAGGATTCACAGAGTAAGATTTCCGACAATGCTTAAGTTTCCTGGATTTTATTTCAAGAAATTGGCTTCACTTGTAGAAAAAGAATGCTCGATAGAACCAAAATATAGTGTAGCTATGCCGAAAAAAAGTATATCACTGACAAACGGGACAGTTGCAAGAGTGGATGGTATATATATATATATATATATATATATGTGTGTGTGTGTGTGTGTGTGTGTGTGTGTGTGTGTGTGTGTGTGTGTGTGTGTGTGTGTAAGAGAGAGAGACATTAGGAGATAAATTTCAGATACAAAACAAAGAGAAAGGTTAAAAAAAAAAAGAAAGAAAGAAAGAAGAAATTAGAACGTGATAAAAATCTGGTTGGAAACTGAAAGAGGAGGAGAAAGGAATTAACCCGAGAGAGGTAAGGTGCGTCGTAAAACAGAGAAAGAGTGAAAGAAGGTGAACATAAGGAGGGACACACACACACACACACACACACACACACACACACACACACACACACACACACACACAGAGGGAGGGAGGGAGAAAGAGAGTGAGAGGAATTTTGAGAGGCATAGAGAACGGCGGGGAGGGATGCTGAAACCGCAAGGCATCAGAGACTTATTTAGAAAGAGACACGGGCAGAATGTGATACACACACCTACATCGGCCCAGGATCCTAGATATAAAAGCAAAAACGGCGGTTCATCTGATGCAGACGTATATTGAGTGATACGCAAACCGAGGGAAATGAAAATCTCTCTCACGCTGACGGGCTGCTCTGTTCAAAAGCGCAAATATAATCCCGCGAAAAATGTAAAAAATTACAAGTGTAGATAGTGATGTCAAGGAAAAACGTAAGGATAGAACGCGAGGGGAACAAAATGAACGATGTTGCTAACAATAGTAACGAAGAAAGGAACACAGAGTGTAAAGATCGTGAATAAGGAATGATGTTGACATACAGGCACGTGAAGATAGATAGATAGATAGATAGATAGATAGATAGATAGATAGATAGATAGATAATGAAAATTAATCTATCACTCTATCTATATGGGCAACGAGTGTAGATAGATAGATAGATAGATATGAACAGACTGAAATAGATAAATACATATATATGAGAAGATTGAGATAGATAGATAGATAGATAGATTTCAATAGTCTGATAGATAGATAGATAGATAGATAGATAGATAGATAGATATGAACAGACTGAAATAGATAGATAGATAGATAGATAGATAGATAGATATGAACAGACTGATAGATAATGAAAAGGTTACGTATCACACAATCTATATGGATAACGAATGTAGATAGATAGATAGATTATATATATATATATATATATATATATATATATATATATATATATATATATATATATATAGACAAATTAGATAGATAGATAGACGGATTAGATAGATAGACAGATAGATAATGAAAATTAATCTATCAATCTATCTATATGGGCAACGAGTGTAGATAGATAGATAGATAGATAGATAGATAATGACAGGACTATCCATTTCTTTAATTTTTTAGCGAGATAAAGAACGTTATATATATATATATATATATATATATATATATATATATATATATATATAGAGAGAGAGAGAGAGAGAGGAGAGAGAGGTAGAAATATCGATAGATAGGAATAGACTTAAGTAAAATGTGAATATATTTAGATCGACAGACAGGCAGATATACATATAGTTATGAGATAGAGTAGAATAAATTTAAACTGATAGATAGATAGATAGATAGATAGATAGATAGATAGATAGATAGATAGATAGATAGATGATAAAAGATTGATACACATAAATAAACTGAGATAGATAAAAAAATATATATATATATATATATATATATATATATATATATATATATATATATAGTTTATGAAAAACTAGGTAATCCGTATGGGTAAACCTAAGGATAAAATCAATAAAATAAAATAAATAAAAGGAGGATAAAATCCAGAAAGCTCAATGTAAATCCAGAGCAAATATATATATATATATATATATATATATATATATATATATATATATATATATATAGAGAGAGAGAGAGAGAGAGAGAGAGAGAGAGGAGAGAGAGTGCGGCAGAGAGAGAGATAATGTCTGTCCATTTCTCTATTTCTCAAAATCATTAACACAGAAACACCTGGAAAGATGGATAAATAGATAGGTAGATAAAAATATTCATATGCATATGTAGAATAAAATATTGTTTTAAGGTATGCTATATTAAGGGGTTAAAGTGCTCAATATTTAGAGATAGAGCGTATGTAAATATAAAAGTGACCATTGAAGTCAACACTCAGAGTCGACAGACTGTTTCATGCTAAACGCAATCATCAGGCAACCACTCTCAAAACAGTTGATTTGACAGGAAGTAGACTTCCTTATGTTATCGATCTGGACGTTCCCAGCATGTGGCACCTTTGGAAAGTGCCTGAAAATCATAGCACGGTTTTACCCAAGTCTTGTGGGTGCAATTGGGTAGACGGAGCCCTTGGGTGTCGTCGAGAGCTGTGCAAAATTGCAGTATAAACTAAAGGTTGGCTCTGTCGATGTTGAACAAACATAAATGTGCCTGAACGAGAGTATGCAATAGAGATTGGCTACCCGCCCTAATAGACTGGTATCCTCGAATACGAGTTCTCATCTATTATATATATATATATATATATATATATATATATATATATATATATATATATATATATACTAGCAGCATGACCCGGTGCTTGATTCAAAAATCGTACGACTCATACAGCAATCGCTATCACTTGACTTAAAATATTTTTGCCCTTCCTTGCCTTTAAAGGAGTGCCCTTTGCTTTGCTGATGTTGCTACATGCCTTACTTCTTGCCTATCTCACACTGCGAATTTTTTCTAAGCTCAATACTAAACATTAAATCTGTTACGAAAAAAGAACTAAACAAAATGAACACAAAACGATCAGCTTTTAAAAGGACTCGTAACTGGAAAAACCGAATGAAAAAGAATGTTAACAACAAATACTTTTCACACCCAACCCAGTTCTGCGGAATCAGAATCAACGTTGAGTTTAAGCAAGCGAATGAGCCAATTGGAGTAAAGTGCTATGGAGATTTAAATTTTTCCCACTTGTGACGAATGCAGCTATCGATTTTTTTGCATGCTAACATGCTAGTTAACATTCATGTCAGTCAGTTGTTGGCTCTCACGCTGGCCAATAGAATCTTCCTGCCTATTTGTGGCAGCCAGCTACAGGCTCTCACTCTGGCCAGTAGAAAATGGCCGCAAACTACATTAAAAGTGCAGTAGAAGCAAAAAAAATCGATTATTTCTACTATCGATAGGAGTTGGGAAATGCAGGATAATGTTCCTTGTCACAAATCAAAATTGATGAAGGAATATTTTGATGAGAAGCAGGTGAGTGTTATGACATGGTTGCCCCAATCTCCTGACCTCAACCACTTATAAAACTTATAAAGTATAGTATTATGAAATACTTCTGGAAAAACTTATTACCAGCAATAACAATCTTGTTGGCATTAAATAACCCATTGAGCTTGATATGCTGTAAAATAAAATAAACCAAACCAAACCAAACCATATCTATCTATCTATCTATCTATCTATCTATCTATCTATCTCAACCAGGTCATTAACTGTTCATATCTATCTATCTATCTATCTATCTATCTGTCTCAACCAGGTCATTATCTACCTAACTGTTCCTATCTATCTATCTATCTATCTATCTATCTATCTATCTATCTATCTCTTCCATTCCTTTCCTATCTATGTTAGTTTTTTCATATCTATCTTGTATATTTTTTCTGTGTGTAGGCAATAAACTTATATTAAATTTTATAAGTATATACTCAGCTAATATTGAAAGTTTTTGCATCGTTGCAAATACATATTTCCGTTAGAAGATATGTGACCATGTGGAGACTTTACAGTTACATTGCAAACAACCCTTTTCCTGATCCCAAACTAATCGCGTATATGCATTGTTACAGTAAAGCTGCGAAGAGCTGTAGCTGAATTATTCTGTCGGGGTCAATTTGTTCCAGAATAATGTTTTCTTTCTTTGATACGTTTGGTAAATCATACTTATTATAAAACCCAGGTTGTGTGTGTGTGTGTGTGTGTGTGTTCGTTTATATATTGGATCGGATTTCCTACATTTTTCAACCGATTTCAACAAAACTTCACAGAACTACGTAAAATAACCCTGCGGCGGTTCTGACAGCGCCAAAAATTGGAAAAACACAATTGTTTTTGCACGAAATCAATTTGAAAACATGATTAAGAAGCATCGCTGTCGAGAATGAAAGGGGGACAACTCATATCCAGTTATACTTATTATAAAACCCAGGTTGTGTGTGTGTGTGTGTGTGTGTGTGTGTGTGTGTGTGTGCGTGCGTGCGTGTGTGTGTGTGTTCCTTTATATATGGGATCGGATTTCCTACATTTTTCAACCGATTTCAACAAAACTTCACTTCTTTTTTTTTTTGGCAGGTAGTGTTTGTTATTGTCTTGCACACTTTTTTCTTTATTTTTAGATTCAGAATGCTTTTAAAAATTCCATTTACAAGACAATTGTTTATAATAAAATTCTATTCAATCAGTAGACTCATAACGATTGAAAACAATGTTTTTGTTTGAATTTGGTTTTGATCAATTCGTAAAAAAAAAAAAACAAAAAAAAAAACCAATTAAGAGATATGTGTCCGTCAACCTTAAACAATAATCCTTGTCAATTTTATTTTTCAGTCTTTATGATGGTCGATACTTGATCTATCTCTTACTGTTACATCCCCGGGCAACGCCGGGCTCTACTGTTAGTTAATGATAAAGGGCGTACAATTCTGTTTCTAGAGTTTCTTCTCTTTAGAACATCATCGGAGTTTCTCAACCGGTGGGGCCCGGGTGCACTAATGCGTACCTGAAATTTAGCCAGGTGTACCCCAAGTTAATAGAAGAATAATTTATGAATTATTTTTATATTTAAAAAAATCGTTAATTTTTAAAAAGCTAGAGATACCAAGGACATGGCTGCCATGTATAAGTCAAGTCTTCGTCATGTGATATTTGAAAATGGATGCTAAATTTACTAACTGATGTCCCCAAGGACACATGACCTAGTGGATAAAAGTGTTGTTTGCTTAATCCAAAAGGTGACTTGATCCAAACTCGGCTCTCCGATTAACAATTCTGATCGATTATCCATTACATCACCACCCGTACATCCAAGCTTACAGCATCTGCTACACTCATCTAGATACTGGCCAAGCTCGACGTTGCTTAACTTTGCTGATCGTATGGAAACCGATGTTTCTACGTGATATAGTCATGAAATACGAATGAACAGATAAAAGCGTTAGCTGAGTAATCCAAAAAGCGACTTGACCCAAAGAGGTGTGAGTTCAATACCTAATCACAGCAGAGGAAACAAATACTTGAAGAGTTGAGATACTAAAGGGAATTAACTGAAGCTACACTATTTACATTATTCGGACTATTGTCCTCATCTTTGTGGCCATATTTAATACAACATTTCAGCCGTTGTACGCTTCGTCCTTCTTCCGGTAGTTGGAATGTCGAACTGAACCCTTTATTTCGCTTACGGGGTAGATTGTTCTAGTTCCACGTACCATCAATATATATATATTAATATTTTTTTGTTTTATTATTTCAGTTAGGTTCCTCGACATTTCAGCCAGCCATGGTCAACATCAGGAGAAAAAAATGCTTCCTTCTTAGTAGCAGTGAACCATAAGAGTTAATTACTGTCTCTGTAGATAGTTAACTTTATCTCTAGTTTTCATCAGTTTTTTTTTTTTATCCTTAATTTTGGTCAGTCCTTGTATTAATTAAACGGCCTCCATCAAGTTGTTTTTAAGATAGAGGCCGGGAGATTCAGAGTTTCAGAATTCCCCTCCTTGGTAATTTTGACAGTTTTATTGATTGTTGGGAAGGGCAAGTCTGTGTTAAGTGTATGTAAATATTTTAGTTCTTTGGGAGTGTGAATGTGTGTATATTAGTATGGCTGTCTGTATTAGTGTGAGATCTCAACACCTCTGCAAGCATGATATATGTGGTTGAGAAATATGGGTAGGGTTTGATTTAAAGGGTTATACATAAATTCTATCTATGTTATTAAATTTGTGGTTAAGCCAGTCTGGACTAAGTGTTTTGAGGCGCAAAATCCATTATTCTTTATGTTCCTCTAGTATTTTTCTAAGGTATTTTTTTCTGTCTATTTCTATTTTTGAATTATAGAGAATTTGACATGGCTTTCATAGTCATGTCTTTCTAGGAGGAAATATTGATCTACAGGTAATAATCTTTTGTGGGGAGCCGACTTGATCCGATTCCGATAATTATTAATTCTGTAATGAAAGGGCCATTCAGATTTTCCCACATATTTTTCTCGCATAGTGTGCATTCTAATAGGTAAATTATGTTATGACTTCTACACTTAGAGTTGTGATAAATTTTGAAAGTAGATTTAGTGACTGAGCTTGTGAATGAATTGGTGTGTCTGGTTCATGTTTGGGAAAATCCTGGTTTTTTTTTTATTTTTGGTCTATTACGGATTACCTTATAACCTGAAATTTGGTTACTATCTTTAATTTACTTAAGGTTGGGTGTACGATATGTTAGAAGGCCGGGTTCCTCAAACAAAATTTTTAGGTTTGGTTTGAGATTTAATATATATATATATATCTTAGCTAGAGGCAACCAGATATTTAGCCACACTGATGAGCTGTGATACAGCGAAACAGTCTGCCTGTGGACGACAATATATATATATATATATATATGTTACATAGTTGGGAAAATCCTGTTGTTTATTTTTTATTTTTGGTCTATTACGGATTACCTTACAATCTGAAATTTGGTTACTATCTATAATTTCCTTAAGGTTCTTAGGTGTACGATATGCTAGAAGGCCGAGTTCCTTAAACAAAGTCTTTAGGTCTGGTTTGAGATTTAAGATATATATATATATATATATATATATATATATATAGAGAGAGAGAGAGAGAAGCAACCGACGTCTAGCCACACTGATGAGCTGTGATACAGCGAAACAGTCTGCCTGTTGATGACAATATATATATATATATATATATATATATATATATATTGCGTTAAAATCTTGCACACTATCAGAAAGATGACAAGGATATATTTTGTCGTATTCATTCCGTGTCTCTCTCAATTATCTCACCCTTTAACTCACCAGGGGGCGCTGACATCTTGTTTAGAATCGTTAAACTTAAATAATCGACAATTATGCATTGTTTCCATTAAATATTGGTGTGTTTTGATATTCATTTAATTTTTTTCTTACGTTTTATTGTTTAAAATTTCGCGAAGAGCCTGTTTAGTGCCGCCAAAAATGGCCGACAGACAGCAGCAATAAAAATAAAGTAAAATGAGAATAGAGTGGAAAGTGCGAGGGAAAAAAACATAAAAAAGGAAGAGAAAAAAGTATTTAAAAAAAAATTAAATCCATTCGTTTTATAATGTCGAAAGCATAAATTACAAAAAGAATACCAGAATAGGCGTGATTGGGTTGGAAAGGTGATCCCATGTGAAATGTGCAAGCGATTGAATTTTCATCATTACGGATTAGTGGTATATGTACAAGCCAGAACCTTGTCAAGGGATTACCCAGCCTAGGACAGAAGACCGGATCCAGGCATTGTAAACAAAAAGAAAAAAACGTGTCTGGTGAAAAAAATTATAGCAGGCCACAATGTCAGCTTAAAGGGAAATAGAACAGCTGGAAACGTATCTCAACTTCGGCAGTAAGCTGAAGAAGGTTGTGAATCGTGAAATGTGACAATTGTCATATCGTCACGATGAGAACAGTCCTGAAGGACATAGATAGAATACTAAGGAGAGTCCTGGAATACTGAGAATATGTGTTCTCACTTGAACTCCGCAACTTGACACTCATGATCTGTAACAATAATAGGCTTACGACCGGATGACGTTGAAACACAGGTTCACGTACGATCACCGAAGTTAAGCAACGTCAATACCTAGATGGGTAACTGAAAAATACCAGGTGCTGTAAGCTTGGATGTGTGGATGGTGTAATGGATAACGGCCAAAAATTGAAAATTGGACTACCGGGTTCTAATTCTAATCGGTTTCATTGTTTAGACTTTTTGCGTGGGTCTTGTTCAGTGTCTCTAAAAATGGCCGACAATCATCAGCAATAATAATAAAGTAGGCTGAGAGCAGAGTGGAATGTGTGTGTGTGGGGGGGGGTGTTACAAAGCAAGAGAAATTGGTATTACAGAATACACACATATATATTTGATTACTTACAACATTTTAAATAGAACTAAATAAGAGAAATAAACAAATAACACAATAGATAGATAGATAGATAGATAGATAGATAGATAGATAGATAGATAGATAAGAAAAGATAGATGATAGATAGATAGATAGATAGATAGATAGATAGATAGATAATGAGAGACATAAGGCTTGACATTAGTATATATTTATAATATAGACTCAGGGTTTTCTACCTATGCATAGAGAAAATTAAATGAGATTGATTTAAACAGAAATAATTTATAGACAATTGTCATGAGTCTAATACGTCTTTATTTACAACAGTTTCAGAGCCACTCTATCTACCTATCTATTTATAAATAACGTAATACATTTCGACAGGCATATAGCCTTGACATTAATATACCTTTACAATAGTCTCAAGGTCCCTCTACCTCTGCAGAAAGAAAAATGAAAAAGTGTTTTACTCAGATTGATACAGACATAGACAATAGACAATAGTCGACAGTCTAATAATTCTTTATTTGCAATACGCTCAGAAGTAATCTATCTATCTATCTATCTATCTATCTATGTTCATGATCTATCTATCTATCTATCTATGTTCGTTATCTATCTATCTATTTATTCTATGTTCATGATCTATCTATCTATCTATTCTATGTTCATGATCTATCTATCTATCTATCTATCTATCTATCTATCTATCTATCTATGTTCATGATCTATCGAGCTATCTATGTTCATGATCTATATATCTATGTTCGTTATGTATCTATCTATCTAGTTTCATGATCTATCAATCTATCTATGTTCGTTATCTCTCTATCTATCTATCTATCTATCTATCTATCTATCTATCTATCTATCTATCTATGTTCATGATCTATTTAGCTATCTCCAGTATGCTCATATCTATCTATCTATCTATCTATCTATCTATCTATCTATCTATCTATCTATCTATCTATGTTCATGATCTATCTAGCTATCTATGTTCATGATCTATATATCTATGTTCGTTATCTCATATCTATCTATCTATCTATCTATCTATCTATCTATCTATCTATCTATCTATCTATCTATCCACCCAACCGACCAACCAACCAACCAACCCAGTGAACGACCTGCTGAATCACGAATTGAGGAATAATTGCAATTGGAACGAAAAAACATGTGAGAGAAATTAAACCCATGCGAAAGGAAAAGTTAAGGAAAATTAGCGCGGAAGATTTGATGAAATGGAATAAAAGAAAAACATAAAAATTAGAAGAGGAAGCATCGAAGAACGGAATAATAAGAGTAAGAATAAGAATAAGAATACGATTAAGATAAATAACAATAATACTAAGAAGAAGAAGAAGAACAACAACAACAACAAGAATAAGAATAAAAGAATAAAAGAATAGATTTTTATTTTAAATCTGAATGCGTGGCGGGGTAGGAACAAAAATGAGGTTAATAGGTAAATGAAAATGCAAGGTAGGAAAACTGGAAGGTCGTTTCTTAGATCATACGCCAGGACGGAGACTAAAGATTGATGGACTAAAAAGTGCTTCTTATATTTCAGACTTGAGGTGCAAAGGAGGCGCCGAAAGATGGAGTTGGGGATTGAGGAAAACTGAGAAAAAAAAAACTGTAGCAGTGTAAATGAAAGCAAGACGAAGCGCGTGGAAGAACGGTAGGAAGACTAAAAAAAATACGCTGTTGAAAAGGTAAAAACAGAAGAGACAGACAGGAAAAAAAAAAAACAAAGAAAGAGTAAATAAAAAAAGGAGAGAGAGAGATAGAAAAGAAGATAGACAGAGTGATAAATAGAAAGAAAGAGGGTAAAAAGAAATAAAGACAGAAATAAAACGAAATGAATTGATAGGAAAGGGTATTAAAGAAAGAAAGAAAGAAAGAAAGAAAGAAAGAAAGAAATGAAGGACGAAAGAAAGAAAGAAAGAAAGAAAGAAAGAAAGAAAGAAAGAAAGAAAGAAAGAAAGGAAGACGGGCTAAAAAATAGAGATACGACAACAGAATCAAATAGAAAGATCGAAAGAGTAATAAAAGAAGAGATGGGGGGAGGAGAAATAAAGCAAGAAGCTAATAGAGGAGAAATAGACAGAAAGGAAGAAGGTAAAATTGTAAGAAAGAAATAGTAATAATAAATCAAGATAGAAAGGAAGAAATGAAGACAGAGAAAAAAGGAACGAAAAAGAAATAAAGAAAGATACAGACAGAGAGGAATAGAGTAAAATATTAAAGAAGACAGAAGAGAAAAAGCGAGAAAGAATGAAATAAGGTCAGGAAGAAAAAGAAAGAAAAAGTCATAAAGAAAGGCAGAGAGGAAGAAATAAAGAAAGATACAGACAGAGAGGAATAGAGTAAAATAGTAAAGAAGAAGAAGAGAAAAAGCGAGAAAGAATGAAATAAGGTCAGGAAGAAAAAGAAAGTAAGAGTCATAAAGAAAGGCAGAGAGGAAGAAAAAGAAAATAAGAGTCATAAAGAAAGGCAGAGAGGAAGAAATAAAGAAAGATAGGCTAAAAAACGGAGGAGATAGAAAAACAGTAGAATAGTAAGAAAGAAACTGTAATAAAGAGAGATGGAAAAAGAAATGCAGGAAGAAAACGGGAAATCGAGAGGGCATTACAGGTAGCAGCAAGGGGAAATAATTGCGAAACATTTTTAAAACTCAGGAAAAAAAAGGAAACAGAAATTAATAACAATAATAATAATAATAATAATAATTATTATTATTATTATTATTATTATTATTATTATTATTTTACAAAACAGATATTTATTTTTTAATATAATCTCCTTTACACATCATTTAGGAAGCGTATCAATCGAAAATTATACGGTGAAAATTCCCGATCCAAATTAGTATTTCTTGCCAAGCTACCTACTTATTGATTCAGTTTTCTATAGAGAAATAGTGTTACTTATTTATTTTACTTTTTTCGACAAACTTTGTTTTACTCTTTCTCTGTTTATTAACAGAGGAAAAAGTAAAACAAATGAATTTGAAAAGAGAGAGAGAGAGAGAGAGGGGGTGAGAGGAGTGAGAAGAAAGTGTGAAGACGAAGAGGAAGTCAACAAAAAAGAAAGGAAAGGACAAAAAAAAGAAAGACGTAATCAAAATGAGATTAAAAAGAAAGAAAGAAAGAAAGAAAGAAAGAAAGAAAGAAAGAAAGAAAGAAAGAAAGAGAGTTATAGAGGAAAGGAAAGAAAAAAAGAAACCGAGATATAATTGATGTGGGGTTTGTAGATGAAAATGAGGCCATCTGAAAGTCAGTGGGCGGAGAAGATATGTATGGCTCAAACGTTCATTAGGCAGCGCGGCGGCGGCGCTTGAAGTCTTTGGGAAGGGTGAAGGCGAGGCGGGGTCGGATTGGGGAGGGCGAATGCTGGAAAGTTTTTCGAAGAAAGCGAAAGAGGAAAAAAGGAAATAAAAACAGTTTTAGTAAAACTAAAATGACAGAAAAGGCTGTGAAGTAATGGAAAAGTTTTCGGTTTGATTGAGTGGTGGAAACTAAAAAGAAAGAAAGAAAGAAAGAAAGAAAGAAAGAGATATCGATAAAGAAAGAAAGACGGAAGGAAAAAGAGAAAGAGAGAAAAAGAAGACTGAAGGTAAGAAAAAGAGAAAGCAAGAGAAAAATAAAAAAAAGGAGAGAAAGAAGGAAGAAATACAGAAAGAGAGAAAGGAAGAAAATGAAAGAAAGGAAGAAAATGAAAGAAAAAAAGAGGGAAAGAAAAAAGAAAGAGAGAAAGAAAATGAAAGAAAGAAAGAGATAGCAATAAAGAAAGACGGAAGGAAAGAGAGACAGAGAGAAAAGAAAGACTGGAGGGAAGAAAGAGAGAAAGAAAGAGTAAAAATTAAAAGGAGAGAAAAAAAGAAAGAAATACAGAAAGAGAGAAAGATAGAAAGAAAAAGAGAGAGAGAAATAAAGAAAGAAAAAGAGAAAAAGCAATAGAGAGTAAGATATAGAGAAAGAAAGGGGTAAAAGAGATAAAAAAGAGAAAAAGAAAGAAAGAGAGAAAGAAGAAAGAGAGATAAAATTAAAGGATGAAAGGAAGAAAAAGAAAAAAAGACTGAAAGAAAGAAAGAAAAAGAAAGAGAAAGAAAGAGAAAGAGAGAGAGAGAAAGAAAGAAAGAAATAAATGGAGAAAGAGAAAAATAGAAAGAAAGAAAAAAGAAAGACAGAAAAGAATAGTGAGTAAGAGAAGTAATTACAAAGAAAAGTAAAGAAACAAAGCAAGAGGCAAATAATAAATATATACAAGAAAAAAGAAAGAAAAGAAAGGAAAAGAAAGAAAGAAAGAAAGGAAAAAAAGAAAGAAAGAAAAGAAAGAAAGAAAGAAAGGAAAAGAAAAAAAGAAAAGAAAAAGAAAAAAAAGAAAGAAAAGAAAAGAAAGAAAAGAAAGAAAAGAAAGAAAGAAAAAAGAAAAAGAAAAAGAAAGGAAAAGAAAGAAAAGAAAGAAAAAGAAAAAAAAAAGAAAGAAAAGAAAGAAAGAAAGAAGAAAAAGAAAGAAAAGAAAGAAAAAGAAAGAAAGAAAAAGAAAGAAAACGAAAGAAAAGAAAGAAAGAAAAAACGAAAGAAAAAGAAAGAAAAAGAAAAAGAAAGAAAGAAAGAAAAAGAAAAGAAAGAAAAAAAAAGAAAAAAAAGAAAAAAAAGAAGGAAAGAAAAAGAAAGAACGAAAGAAAGAAAGAAAAAGAAAGAAAGAAAAAGAAAGAAAGAAAGAAAAAAGAAAGAAAGAAAAAGAAAAAAAAGAAAAAGAAAGAAAAAAGAAGGAAAGAAAGAACGAAAGAAAGAAAGAAAAAAGAAAGAAAGAAAGAAAGAAAGAAGAAAGAAAGAAGGAAGGAAGGAAGAAAGAAAGAAAGAAAGAAAAGTTAAGTCACAGTGCGAGCCAATGAAGAAGAATTGTGAAGTTAAAAAGAAAGTTTAACATCCCGTCTCAACTCTTCCATACATTACAAAAGACTTCAAATTTCTCTATAATCTTTCATATTTTCCCGGTAGGTTTGCTTGCCTTGAAAAGCACCGTTTAGCAGCTAAGACTTAACCGGACTTGAACACCGACCTCGGGCTGTTGAGAATAGTACGCAGCTACATGCTGTTCTAATTTCTTTCCTTCAACTATCTAATTACCTGCCTATCTTGCCTGAATTCAGAAAAAAAAGCATGCAGTGTTTGTGAGGCCGATAGATTAACCACTGCGCTGAGTAAATGTGGGATTTGCATGAAGTGGATGCGTAACTGTTTTATGTCAGTAACGCGAAGGGGCAGACTGTAATCTCTTTTTTTTCGCCCCACACAGCATCTCAACTCCCGTTCCTATTTCATATTTTATTTTACCTATGGCTTTTATTTATCAGGCCTCGGCAGTCACTAGCACCAGGGTGTGCGCGCATACACACACATAGCAAATGTAAATATACACAGGAATAGAGATATAGAAAAACGGACACACACACATTTATTTTCTCGCACCTCTCGCTTATTGAACACTTTTCCAGCTGCATACATTTCTAGGAACTTTAATCTGTAAAAATTCAATCGCTATCTACTGTTTCTCATGATTACTCATTGTTAAAGTTTATGTCCCTAATTCTATTTAATTCCGTGAGTGGACAGCAAGGCGTGCTTTACTATATACGACAAAGCCACAATGGCGGTTAAGGATATCATTCAGAGAAGGCGAATGCTGCCAAGTGTCTATAATATTTGCCCGCAGTTGATCCAGATGCCCATGTTGGTCTCGCTCAAGCCTTTATATCGATGAAAAGCAGGACAGGCGCCAGATCCTTTGTTTTGACGCTGTGTTTTCCCCAGGAAGAAAAGAGGATGCTGCATCGCTTCAGATTGTCCTTGTTACGCAAAAGTGGCTTTCCAACTGACCTGCTTGTTAGAAGCTGACCAAAGAGGTGTTGTTTTAGACGTCTGTTATCGCTCATACAAGACATGTGTCCTGCCCACCTTAGATGGATCTTCATTACGATGATGTCACTGCCCTGCATGTTGCATTTAGTCAGAACTTCACTGTTTCCAATGCAATCACCCAGGTTTCTGTTGCAGATCATACGTCGGCAGCGCATGGGGAAGACGTCAAGTTGATGGGTGTGTCGTCGGTAGAGAGTCCAAGATTTTGCACCATAGAATAGCAATGTCTACTGCCTTGTACACATCAATTTTCATCTTTAAAGAAACAACACGGTTATGCCTGCATGCAGTAATGGAAAAATGATCCATTTAAAACGACAGAGAAATATTTTGGCTTTCAGTTCAAATTATTCAAGCTCATTTCCAAGCATCTTTTCAGACCTCTCTCTTCTACAGTGCCTGGGCTACCACTTAGAAACGTTCTACTGCTTTAACTTCTGGATACTCCCTGACCACAATCTCATTCAGTAACTCTCTATCCTAATTGGATCTTGGGCCTTGTAGCAGGTGAACGAAGTCCCAGATATTTTTCATTTATGGTTAGGGCTTCTAATATTTGTAATCGTTTTTTACCGTTAATTTTGTAGATTATCATTGTTTAGCTTAATAGTATTTGAACGAATTTTCCAAATGTATCGTCAACAACGAAATGAAACTGTAAAGAAACTTCAAACAGTTAAACTAATAGAGCCTATTTTCTTGTAACAAAACATACGGAGACTATAAACTAGAAGAAGTAGACATTATAGCCATTAAAGTCCGGGACAAAACTCCAGTTATAAAATTAGCAGATGATGCAACCGTTTTCTAAATTTTTTGGTAAGATTTGAATAAGCTTTTCCGGGATTTTCTTTAATAGCTACACGTTCTAATTCCTGAAGTTTTTTTTTTTTTTGGTGACAGACAATTTACAGTATATATTCGTGGAGAGAGACAACTTTGGTAGAAATCTTCATTCGTGGAAAATTTTGTAACAAATGAGGAAGGAAATTCGCACATTAGACGCTCTGATAGGGCATCTATTTATCGTTTTTCTTTTTTTATCAATTCACCCCAAGAAATATGATAATGCCCCTAAGACGCAAGAAGCTACTGAGAATGAAAAAGAAGGAAAAGGCATTAGATGCAACCGGAAATCCAATCTTAAAAAGGAACAAAGTATCTATCTATCTATCTATCTATCTATCTCAGACTGTTCATCTATCTATCTATCTACCTGAACATATTAATATCTATCTATCTATCTATCTATCTATCTATCTATCTATCTATCTATCTATCTATCTCAGACTGTTCATCTATCTATCTACCTGAACATATTAATATCTATCTATCTATCTGAACATATTCATATCTATCTATCTATCTATCTATCTCAGACTGTTCTATCTATGAACTATTAATATTCATTCATCTATCATATTCATATCTATCTATCTATCTATCTATCTATCTATCTATCTCAGGCTGTTTATCTATCTATCTATCTATCTATCTATCTATCTATCTATCTATCTATCTGAACATATTCATATCTATCTATCTATCTATCTATCTATCTATCTATCTATCTATCTATCTATCTATCTCGGACTGTTCATCTCCCTGTTTCTTTCTATCTTTCTTTCTTTCTTTTTTCTGTCACAATGACATTGTTTATTTGAATAATCACTGTTATAATCAGAAAGATACAGTTGAAATTTATGGAACGCATAATGAGGAAAGGCGGCTTCGAAAATTTAACACTTACACGGCCATATTGAAGGCAAGAAAGACAGTGAGAAACAGTACATAACGTACGTAACAATATGAACATGAAATGGGAATGATAGTAAAAAAAGAAACAAACATTGCTTGGATCTTCAAAGGATCGAAAGTTGTGGAGAGACGTGATCGCCGACGTTCAAATGGAGTACGGCATATGAAAGAAGAAAATTAACACGAATCTCGTAAAAAATTCTGCAGAATAATTGATTCGTCTAGACTTAGAGACTTTTTATAAAGTGAAATCGAGTCACAGAATTCCAAACTACCAATAAATCCAAGTATGATCTGCAGAAGAAGCGGAGGACAGGAAAGGAATTATATCTTCTATATTCTTCAATAAGATGGAAATGGTAATAGTAATTTAAATGCGTGGGGAGTGTTCTAACAGAGCAAGGGAAGAGCGACGCTGAGATCCGACGACGTATTGAGATGACCAAAGTTTCATTCCAAAAGCTAAGCCGAGTATTAAGAAACAGAAAAAAAAAAAACTCCCATCAAAATGAAGAAAAAGTATATGTCCTCCTGTATGGCAGTAAATTCCTTACTATCACCTAAAAGGCGAAGAAGAAACTTGAACCTTCAGAAATGTGCTACTGAAAGATGCTGAGAATAACATGGACCGAACATGTGAGCAACGACGAGGTTTTGAAGAAAATGGAAACAAAATGGAAACTTATAGGAAGAAGCAGTTGTAGGTGAAAGTCTTTAAGTGATATAGATTGTCTTATTTGGGACAATTCTTGCTGATATTCTGATTTCAGTTTCGAAGTAAGACCTACAGAATTAATTCGCCATTTTATATCTGTCATATGAAAAACTGGCTGAATACAGCTGATATTTTAGGCAAATTGGACGACATCCATGTCATCCAGATGAGAGCTTTGATCTGACGAGGGTATTGATGAGGGTATTAAGAAGTCGATGACTCAAGGTTTTGGTTAATATTTCGTTAATTACTGTCTCTGGTACTATTATTTTATTTGTTTATACTCATTGAATAAACGTAACGAATGTTGAAAAGAGGATAGCGAACAACAACAGCAAGTTACTTAAGTGGTTCAATTGAAAGAGCAATTATAACAATGGTAAATTATGGCACTGAAATCCGAACTCGCATTATAGATAGCCAAATATGCCTTGCAGAATCTAAGCAGAGTATTAAGAAACAGGAAAAAATCGTTAGAAACAAAGAAAAGAGTACTGAAGTTTTACGTGATATCAGTCGAATTATATATTTTCTTGAAGTTGTGTAGAACGACAACATATTGTTAATGCCATTTTTTTGTCATCAAGTGCTAACCATTTTAGTTGTTGCTCTAGTTGAAAGTCTTCAAGTGATATAGATTCTTTTATGTGGGACAATTCTTGGTGATTTTCTGATTTCAGTTTCGAAAAAGGATGTTCCTCTCTAATACCTAGAGAATTAATTCGCTCCAAGCCATTTTAGATCTGTCATATGAAAAAGTGGCTGAATACAGCTGATATTTTAGGCATTTCTGAACAAGTTAGTATCTATAAAATCATACTATTAAAAAAGTTTATCAGCGAAATATTCTTCTCAAGTTTAGTCGCTGTTATGTTTCCAGTATTGATGAGGGTTTCCTTCCTAATCTTTTATTTGAGGTCGTGTGGAATGTCGACCTCTTGGGTCATTATTTTCTCTACGAGATATGTCCGATATTCATTGTTGCTGTTTTTGAAAGTCCGCAAATTATGTGGTTTCTATTATTTGCTACAATTTGTAGTTTGTGATTCTGTAGCGCCAGTCCCCGATGTTAGAAGGAGTAAGAACTTCGTTCAAAGACAATTTTTTATCATTGATCTGAGAAAGCGATAATATACAGCTGCCATTTTAGATATTTCTGAAAGAGTTTGTCGATATGCATAACATCCATATGAAAGTCTCGATGTGACGAGGATATTAAAGACTATGATTCGAATTATTATTTACATGTTTTGTAGATATCTTGGGATTTGGGCAAAATTACCTCTCGCAAGTGCCAAAAGCTAGACTAATTGTTTTGATTATGAATAAAAGTTAAGGTAAAACATTAGTTGCAAATATAACACGCTCATATCTAATCTCCAAAAGTTTCTATATGTTTGATATAATGGAATATGCATACACCTGTGTCCCTCCTCACTGGAATATGATTGGCTGGTGTCCGTCATAAATACAGACGGATGTGTAGGAGAGTCAAGAGCCTTAGTCTGAGAGCTAAGTCTATAACGACGCCCATTGGACTACGCCATTAATCTACACTTCTTACCTGCGACTACGACGCGTACCAGTCGATTACTGCTACCATATTCTACTTGGTCATAGTAG
>CAHIKZ030004198.1:637500-672500 GCA_903632075.3 Acanthosepion pharaonis
GCAACCGATTCCTTTGCGAAGTATGCAACCGATTCCTTTGCGAAGTATGCAACCGACCCCTTTGCGAAGTATGCAACCGATTCCTTTGCGAAGTATGCAACCGATTCCTTTGCGAAGTATGTAACTGATTCCTTTGCGAAGTATGCAACCGACCCCTTTGCGAAGTATGCAACCGATTCCTTTGCGAAGTATGCAACCGACCCCTTTGCGAAGTATGCAACCGACCCCTTTGCGAAGTATGCAACTGATTCCTTTGCGAAGTATGCAACCGATTCCTTTGCGAAGTATGCAACCGATTCCTTTGCGAAGTATGCAACCGATTCCTTTGCGAAGTATGCGAATAACCGATTCCTTATGAAGTATGCAACCGACCCTTTGCGAAGTATGCAACCGACCCCCTTTGCGAAGTATGCAACTGATTCATTTATGAAGTATGCAACCGATTCCTTTGCGAAGTATGCAACGACCCCTTTGCGAAGTATGCAAATTCGACCCCTTTTTGAAGTATGCAACCGACCCTTTGCGAAGTATGCAACTGATTCCTTTGCGAAGTATGCAACCGATTCCTTTGCGAAGTATGCAACCGATTCCTTTGCGAAGTATGCAACCGACCCTTTGCGAAGTATGCAACTGACCCCTTTGCGAAGTATGCAACTGATTGCAACCTTTTTGAAGTATGCAACCGACCCTTTGCGAAGTATGCAACCGATTCCTTTGAAGTATGCAACCGACCCTTTGCGAAGTATGCAACCGACCCCTTTGCGAAGTATGCAACTGATTCTTTGCGAAGTATGCAACCGATTCCTTTGCGAAGTATGCAACCGATTCCTTTGCGAAGTATGTAACTGATTCCTTTGCGAAGTATGCAACCGACCCCTTTGCGAAGTATGCAACCGATTCCTTTGCGAAGTATGCAACCGATTCCTTTGCGAAGTATGCAACTGATTCCTTTGCGAAGTATGCAACCGATTCCTTTGCTAAGTATGCAACTGATTCCTTTGCGAAGTATGCAACTAACTATTAAAATGCCCAGAATTTCACTTCAAAGACGGATCCAAATTCAAAATTAAAAATAATTTCTTGTGCAACTCAGAGCATTTAATATGCATAATAACAAGCAACGGTGCCACAAACATTACATTGGCCAAACCCGACTGACACTCCGGTAAAGCATGACAGTTCATCGTCAATAAATTAGGGATCCCCACACCAAAAAAAAAAAAAAAAAAAATACCCCTTAGCTAACATATAGAGGAATGCGGAGGACGAAAATTGCCAAATTTTAATATCTTCCCATTCTAACAATAAGACTACAAAACCACCGAGCAAAGCCTATCAATAAAGAGACATAATTTGATCAACAAGTTTAAATCAATACTCAATTCATTGCATAAACGACAGGCGTGTATCTCAAAATAGAGTCTACTGTATTTTCCTTACCACATATAAAGCCAGTGACTTTTTCTATATTTAAAGCCAGTTACATCTCGACTTTTTCATTTGTTCAAAACACAAGTGTCAACACGTGGAAATATGAACATTTACACACTTTTTCTAAAGCTAAAAGAAATCGGTAAAAAAGTAAAAAAATAAAATAAAATAATTTATAGTAAAACATTTTTTCTTCTTCTGAAAAACAACTTATAAATAAAATAATTTTAATTTTAATTTAAAATATATTTAATTTTAATTTAAATAATTTTAATTTTAATTTCTTTGTAAAAATAAAATATTATAAACATTACATATAAATAAATATAAATATATATTAGGTGTTCCGAATCTTATTGTACAGAATTTCTAACGATTTCATTTTTACACACACACACACACACACACACACACACACACACACACACACACACACATATATATATATATATATATATATATAAAATAAATTGTGTGTATTTAGGCAGAATTTTTGCATGTTTCAATAAAAAATATAGACAAGTTTTGTTTATTTATTTATGCAAATTCATTTCATATTGCCTGATAAGCTTAAGAACATATTTAGGCATTTAAAACCACATGCCTGGCCGCATACACAATTCCGGAAAATTCTCGTTGAAAACACAACTATACTTAAACATGAAAACAATAAACAAAAACTAAAAATTCATAAAACAGTTGAAACCTAACCTGAACAAAATAAACTATGAAATCTCTACAAATATTCTTAAATGTCTATAATTTATAACAGAAGCCATTGGTTTATACCAATGGCTTCCCATGCTTAATATTTCTCGTTTTCACTCTCGAGTGGTCATGTGTGACGTAATATGCTATGGTGCGATTTTCGCTTCCAGCGTCTCGTATGCACGAGTTGTCGTTGCATGAAAATCTTCCATGTTTTGTCCGTGTATTGGTTAATATATTGTAATGTAATTGTCATCTTTGATAATGGCTTATGTAAGCCGAAAGCTTAGATAGGATTAAAAAATATATATCAATATTGTGCATTTCTTTATTCTTTTAATGATAATGTTATTAAGCTTATCAGACGATATAAAAAGAATTTATATAAAATAAATAGACAAAACTTGTCTATATTATTTAATGAAATACACACACACACACACACACACACACACACACACACACACACATATATATATATATATATATATATATATGCAGCATATATTTATTGAAGCATGGTTGCTTGAATAATCTAGACATATAAATCCAAAATTTAAAAATTAATCAGTTTGTCTAACGATCGCAAAAGCGTGAAACCCAGGGTCAAAAACTCACATCAATCCAACAAAACATGTTAGCTGTATCTCTGATATTGAGCACTTTCCAATAAGTACCGCGCATATATAATATATAAATAATATATATAATAAATTCCATGTGTGTGTGTGTGTGTATATATATATATAAAATATATATATATATATATATATATTCACATTTCTCACACCCACACACACACACACACACACACACACACACACACACATATATATATATATATATATATATATATATATATATATATATGTACGTGTGTCTGTGTGTGTGTGTGGAAGTAGTAATGCTACAGCGTTTGCATTTCAATAAATGATTTTTTCAAATAATCCTTTTAACCGTTCTACGATTAGGTTATTTTAAATACTTTGTTTTAATATTCATTTTCTAAAAAGCATTTTTTTTTATTTTAACTTTTTCAAAGGTGTTATATAGGAATAAAATGGTGCAATGTCGCTGCCGACACTTGAGATTGAACATAGAACGCCAGTGAGCAAACACAGACGATCCCATTATTGAATTAAGTGGACCACGTGACCATAGAGGAAACGCATCAGTAGGAATTCGTGTGATATTTTCACGACATAAGAGTGTGATCCCCCACTTTAAACTCGGCCTTGTGCCACATCTTGCTACGTGGGGCAGCGGGTAAATAATCATAAGAGTGTGAGTAAATCTATACCGTCAAGTTCAAGCGCAAAACGGCTCCCGCCGCTGCCAGTAAACAGAGCATATTTAAGTTTGTGGCTCGGCTCCAGGAAGGTTTATTATTATGGAAATACTTGTAACAGCCAAGTACTGAGGTTACAACATATAAAAGGCTGAATTAGATAGATAACTAACATTATAGTGTAATGACCTTTCTATTAGTCAAGCCATTTAGGTCACCGTTCGTCTTTGAGCCTGAGCGTTGCCATACATTCTTTTTTGGAATACGCACACGTATTTTTCAGGCTATTTTTAGGGAAAAAAATAGTGCGTCTTGTAAGCCGGAAAATACTGTTTACAAAGGATACCACGGTTTAGCGACGCCCTTCCAAAAATCGAGATGATCAAAGCCTTACGGCTGATCTAGCTCAAACAACTCCATGCGGGTTGGGACTGGTTTGTAAATTTCGATACTTCTAAATCGAGGCTAGTATCATCATCATCATCATCTATCGGATGCGGAGCTTTCTCCTGCCACAACGAAAGTCTCCATTCTCATCCATGTATTGGACGTCTATTGGGACTCAAGCTAACATCAAGTGGAAATGATTCATACGACCCATCTCTAAAGTTGTTTATTCTATAGATTCGGGAATCCCCTGACACCTTTTACCACGTTTTACCGTTACAAGAGTCAGTTTAGACCAAAAATAGAACCATTGCAACCATCCCTGGGCTGGTCCAATTTAATTCCCACTTTTAAGATATGACAAATTTTAACACGGTTTTTAAATGTATTGTTATATTTTTCATTCCGTAATCTCTTTCACACGGACGCAAAGTTGCAAGACTATCGCTACTTTCAGGCTATTTCCATGGTTAGTATTCAGATTAGTTCTACTCGTTAGTTCCACCAGTTCAGGCGCAGTCCTCGGTATGACGATAAACTACATCCGGCAGCAAAGCCTCTGATAGGAGCGTGAAACCATCTCTTAATTGATGTCGTTCCCAGGTTCACGCTGACACGGGGTGACCCGAGGTAATAGCACATGTTTGCGACTAAGCAAATATCGAACCTCCAAATGAAAAACAAAACTTTTTACAGCAAAAATTCCAGCAATATATATTTTTTTTAAAATTACCAACAATACATTTTTGTTGTGAAATTACCAGCAATATACAAGGTAACCAAAAAAGTTCTGTCCGTGTTTTGATTAGTCATTGAATGAAGTTGAAATATATACGAAATGCGTGTAGCAATTGTTTTCAATTTCGGACAGCCGGAAGTAGGGACATCAGACGTTATAAAAAACATGCGCACCGTGCCCGGCCATCAGTTATAAGCCGGACAGTCGGTCGCTCACTTTCTGAGCGAGTGTTCGGTTAAACTCTCTTCCTACGGGCGAAAGGAACCCGGAGGAGGCTACGCCGAAGGGCGGAGTCTCCTTCGGGGAGGTAAAACCGGCCCTGAACCCGTTTATGCGGGTTCAAATGGGCTATTTTGTGGCCGAGCCTAATGGCTCGGGAATGCCCACGTTAAAATGGCCTTGTGCCACATGACACCCTCGTGGGGAGGGTGACTGAATATTGTTATAAGCCGGACAGCTTTAAGAAGGATGGAAGTGTCTAGAGATCTCCTTCGGGGATGTTTGCTTTACGACTTCAAAGTGGGCTTATCAGCAGCTGCATCAAGTCGCCGCATATGTAAAGCGTTTGGGGATAGTGCTGTAGATGAACGTACTGCCAGGCGTTGGTTTCGAAAATTCAAGTCGGGAGATTTGTCTCTCCATGATGAGCCTCGCAGTGGACGACCACAGGTCTTGAATGACGGAGTCCTGAAGGAGACCATTGAAGAGGACAGTAGTCTAACGTGTGGCGAACTTGCAAGACAGTTCAACGTTTCCGATGAAACAGTTAGACTTCACCTGCACCGCCTAGGTAAAACGTACAAACTGAGCAAGTGCGTTCCGTAAACGCTGTTGGCGGTCCACAAGGGACAACGAGTAGCAGTCTGCGTATCGCTGCTTTCTCGTCACCGTACCGCACCTTTATTTAATCGAGTTCTTACCAGTGATGAAAAGTGGGTTCTGTACGAAACTCACAAGCTGTCCCTCACACTGCAAGACCCTCTATGCACCCACGCAAGATTATGCTTTGTATCTGGTGGACAGGTCGTCAAGTGGTTCATTATGATCTGCTACCAACGGGCCAAACGGTCACTGGAGACCTATACACGCAGCAATTGAAACGTGTGCAACAGGCATTGCGCCAGAAGGAGCCAGCACTGGTGAATCGCAAAGGTGTGCTTTTCCTCCATGACAACGCCAGGCCGCATGTCGTGCGAGTGGTCAGAGATACCATACAGCAACTTGGGTGGAAGACTTTGTGCCATCCACTTTATTCACCTGACCTTGCGCCATCCGATTACCACCTCTTCCACTCCCTGGATAATCATCTTCGTGGGATTTCCTTCACCAATGAAGCAGACTTGCGCAAAGCCCTCACGGACTTCTTTGCATCAAAACCCCCCGAGTTCTACCGCAAGGGCATTGAACAGCTGGAGACACGTTGGCAGAAGGTGCTGGATGCCGATGGCGATTACTTCGAAGACTAAGTATAAGTTACACATACTGTGAAGTGTTTTCTTTTTTTTCCTTTAAAAACGGACAGAATTTTTTTGGTTACCTTGTATTTTACAGCAAAATAACTGAAAATACATTTTTATAGCAAAATAACAATGAATACAACACCAAAAAAAAGTATAAAAATACATTTTAATAATAAAATCACTAACAAAACATTTTATGATCTACAAACTATATATCTAAAAGATATATGTTTACCCTGAATGACTAAAGTTATGTGCAAAATATCTGTAGGTAAAAGTATAAAATTACTTAGAAAATATTTCAATTTCGATATTAAATAACAATAGAGATGTTAAGTAAAAATAAGCACTCAACAAATCTTTGTTTATAATTCTGCAGCGCCAGTCTTCGAGGTTCTATAACACCAACTGCGTTCATTTAGTAATAAAGCAAAAAGTTATGAAAATTATGCAATTTTACTAAAAAGGGGGTCCATAACTTTCATAATGTAAGTATAAACTTCATATAACATTCTGTGATATCTATTTACTCACCATCCGTCCGCCACACCCTCTAAAATAGCCATATCGATACCAAATTTTGGAGAGAAGTGCAAACAGGTTAATGGGTGCAACGTTCTCTTTTATAGCAAAATGACAACCGATACAACACTATAAAATACATTTTTATACTAAAATTACCAGCAATACATTTTAATAAACACAATTACATTTTATCATCTCCAAACTATGTTTGCCCTGAAAATATAAAATTATGTACAAAATAGATATAACGGAAGCTACAAAATTGCGTACAGAATATTTGGATTTAAATAACCCATAGACGTGTTGATATGCAGCTAAAGAAAAGCAAGCAAGCAACATTTTCAGACTGTTGTAAGCCATCGTGAGACCTATCGCTGTGATCAGTGCATCCATCACAGATACTATGCATCGATCGATGTTGTATAAAAATCCTTGTGCCACTGATAGTACTGGTACTACCTGCTGCATGGAGCCTTTATACGGTATTAATAACACGGAGGAAATGGTAGTAGAGTGAGAGAAGAAATCCCTCTCTTGATTATCTTCGAAGAACTGCAACAGAATTCCACTTCACTATTTTGATACTGAATATCCGAAAGTGGGGTTCAATAAACGAGCACTAACTCAACAAAAAAAAATTGTTCGAGTCGAATATATATATATATATATATATATATATATGAGGCACGGTGAAGTAATAGCGGCTTGGATTGAGGAATCGAATCCATTACATTCACTTACGTGATAATACCCTTGGGAAAGGTATGAATCATCTTCTTCTCCCTCCAGCTATGAGTAAATAGCAGGACAGACTGGGTTTTATAGCCTTGGATGGCAACCGGTCTAGGAGAAGGACAACTTGAATTCAAAACCTACGGAGGGTTGTTTGGGGACCTGTGGCACGTAGTGCACTAGGCCTCTGTATTCGGCCCTTCAAAAAGTGTGGATGGTCCTGCACAAAACCTTCACCACTATAATCAAATCTCATATGCCGTTGTCGGGCTGTCGGTTTCCTGGGAACTGATCTGCTTGACCCTCATACGTCGAATTCGACAGGAGAGTCGAGTATATATATATATATATATATATATATATAACTGGGTTTTGGAGCAGAAATACCTGGGACTTTCTTTTCCTCGCTGCAGGTTTGGCTCTTTTGATTTGAGTCTGTTCCGCTCCTGCCATATGCGATAGGCAACAATAAACTATAGAAGAAATCCAAATTGATCGCTGCATTTCAGTAATGCATTATGTACGAATGTCCTTACTTTCTGTACAAACAATTATTTTTATTTCATAAGTGACTTTCGCTGGATTTCCCAATTAATTTCGATTATTTCCAAATTTATTTCCCAATTTTAGTATATATATACTAGTAATAATCTTATAAGTATAAGAAATTATACTCTTCCGGAAAACCTTCGGTGTTTTGATTTGCAAATAATCAAACCAATTCCAAAAGGAAAACAAAAGGTATGAAAAAAGAAAGAACAAAGAACATGTACGTCAGCCGAAAATAATCGTCTAGCATCCAAATCCAAAGCCCAAAGAAAAAAGACCCGATACGAGTAAGCAAAATAACTAAATGAAGTGCTCAATACAGTAAGTAGAGCAGATCTAGTTAAACCTAAAGAGCCAGACAAACCTACCAAGGTTTCACCAAAGCGGATAGTCAGGGAAGACTGGCCAGCTTTCCCTGATGATCCGCTTAGGTGAATCCTTCGAAGGTTTGTCTGGTTTTATAGTAATATATATATATATATATATATATATATATATATATATATATATATATATATATATAGTGATTGCTACAATAATCAGATGAGAAATATTCCATCAATTAAGATTGCCTACATCTTGTTATGTCGAGACCAGCAAATATAAATAGATAGATAGATAGATAGATAGATAGATATGAACATACGGAGATATATATATATATATATATATATATATATATATATGTGTGTGTGTGTGTGTGTGTGCGTGTGTGTGTGTGTGTGCGCGCGTGTGTGTAAAAAATAGTACAATATGAATAAAAAGAAAATCCAAACTTATTTAGCCAACAGGTTTTTCCTAAAATAAACTTTAAACGCGTCGTCTAAGATAGGTTTTCCTTTCGTCTTCATTAATATATATATATATATATATATATATATGGGACTGAATAAATTAAAGACATTAAGTTCACTAATTTTTAACAAAATCCGTTCACTCTCATGAATAACCTTCCGTGTATTGATGTTAAAGGATAAGAGAAATATGCTATAGCTGTTTAAATTTATTTTATTAATTAAAAAATTGTATCTTATATACTGATGATTTGTTATATATATATATTTATTAAAGACATTTTTATGTTTAACGTTCTTTTTATAGATACAAGTATTTAAGTAAATGCTCTGTTTATAATAAACAGTATTAAATAAAATTTACCAGCCTGAATGTCCGAGAAATTTTCATAGAAAATATTCGTTCTTTGACAGGATTCGAACCTGCATCCAATACGCAACCGTCATTTACGCTGACGTGCCTTACCGATCAGCCACAAAGAAGCGTTCGGTAGACCAGGTCGAATTTACTGCTTATAAAATTCAATCTTCCATGAATCTCGTACATTCATAACTGCTCTGGCGTATTATTTATTATAAACAGAGCATTTACTTAAATACTTGTATCTATAAAAAGAACGTTAAACATAAAAAAAAAATGTCTTTAATAAATAAATTGTCGGACACAGAAATAAAACATAGATTTAAACGAAAGAAACGTCTTATTTTGTTTTATACCTTTTAGGACCCTTTCAACGAAAGCTTTTTCAAAAGGTATTCGATGGCGATATGCAAGCATAATCAAGACACATTAATAAGCTCCGAGAAACCACAGAGTGATTTTGTACTCTTTTTACCAACGCTCGATGAGATTTGTTAGTACATATTGAAACGTAATTGCATTTTTATAGCGTTTATTAACATGTTGATCTAATATTCTAATATATATATATATATATATATATATATATATATATATATATATGGAAGAAAAATCTCCTACAAATCATTTCCAAAAATGCCTCCCACATAATACTAAGAAAGTTAGACTCACAGGGTGCGGACGAAATACATCCCATTTTAAACTGTTTATACGCTATTTTTTTCATATACAAATATTTAAGTAAATGCTCTGTTTACAATTGATAGTATTAACAACATTTACAGGCCTGAATGGCAGAGAAATTACATAGAGAATATGTTTCGATTCCTGTCCTCCTCCGCAGAACGGTCATATAGACGCTTCCTCTGTAGCTAAATGTTATAACATGTCAGGCTTTATGACGGTATTTGATTTAGTTATGAAAGTTTGTGCGATAATCTTAAGTGTTATTTAAGACCCACTAGTGATTTATAAAGGAGGCCACATATGGAACAAGTGTGAGGATTGTGAGATGACATCACTGTTAGATTGGTTGACCTTTTAGATTTTGCTCTCGCTTTTGAAGATGATATATATATATATATATATATATATATATATGATTACTATAAATGCTATTTTAGTGGGTGCAGGTCTTTCAGTTGCTATATTTTTTTATTTTATTAAACAGTAAAATTAATGACAATCAGCCTAGATCTTACTAAAGAAAAATGGGCCTCTAGACAGGATTCGAGCCTGTATCATCGTTTTATATCAGAGTAATCACCACTATAGCCGAAGCGTGCTGTAACCAGATTGGCTTCAGGAGACTGTCTTAATAAAATAAAGTACAGTTACCTATTTAAGAACACATCCATTTGTCGCTGGGACGTCGACGAATCTATTTTTAACCCCAGGTCTTTAGTTTTTCATTTTATAATGAATAGAGCCCAACTTTTTTTATTTGTTGGTACCGCCATTGAAAACTTCCTAATTCTTTATCTCAGATATTATTAAATTTTAACACGTCTTTTTTTTCCATATTCCTTTTTATCAGGAATATTTCATTGTTCGTCCATATTACGCAATAGATTTTATTTTCGTCTCGATTGGAAAATTTAATCATGAATCATATTCTCTTACTAACCGACATATATATATGTGCACTGAGTGCGCATGCGTGTATAAATACGTCACAGTTTAGAGTATGTGTTTGAGCATATTTCTGCTTCCTGGAAACAGACAAAATGACGACTTTAAAAATATAAACAGTTCTTCCGAAGTTAAGCCTTAGATTTTAGGGTTTCCTGGTTTTCTTTTTACAAAGAAGAACTGAACCAAAACAAAAAAAAGCGTACTTACAGGATATTCTTTAAAATAAAACAAGAAGAGTCAAAAATTTTTCCTGAAGTAAAAAATTGAACGGGATACAAAAAAAAATGTCAGTACTACTCAGAAAAAGTAAATATGTAAATTTCTTTTTTTTTTTAATAAAGAATATAGACCAGAAAGAATGACGGAACACAAGACATCAACGTGAATGAGGAATGTATTTTTGAGGATAGGAAGACAGGCAGAATGGGCGAAAGAAAAAATATAGAAAAGGAAATGCAGGTAGAGAGAATGAAGAATGGAAAGAAAGAAAATAAAATTTGAGATGACGCGCAGGAATGAAGACTACAAAAAAAAATGGAGTAGTTTGGAATGACAAATACAAATTCTCGATGTGTGTCAAAAAATAAACCCTCAACAAACACATAACTTGCATTCCAATACTCCATAAACTACGGAAGGTCGTAAATTGAGAAACACAATAAAACAAATGAGTGCAGATGTCCAAAACGACCTCAAGTCTATAGTTAACAACAACAAAATATGACTTGCCAATCGATTTCAAAATTAAACTTCACGCCATTAAGCATCTGAGAAAAACTGTTTTTGCGTTCCATAAGTATGGCTGATGCTAACCTCCAGGAAAGCGACGTGTTGCGCCTTCTCTGGCTCATCTTCATGGAGGGGAAAGACTAGATTGAATCCATTGCTAAGTCATCTGCTAAGAAAGTTTTTTTTTCACTCTGTCGTGCTTGATAATTTTTTGATCCAGAATCTATCTTGCATAACTATGTCTGCTATTCATCCATGCTTAGAATATTGCTGCCACATATGATCCGATGCCTCTGCTATTTACCTTGAGCTCCTTGATAAGATCCAAAAAAAGAATCAATTATATTATTGGTCGTGATCTGGCGGTTCGGTTTCAGTCACTTTCCAACCATTGTAAAGTTACCTCCCTGTGTCTTTTCTATAAATACTTTAATGGTAATTGTTCAAATGAGCTCTTTACTATGATTCCTGGACTTTTTGGATTGAAGCACAGGACGAGACTGACATCAACATCTGATCAATTTGGGGTTGAGCTGACAAGATTTAGCCGTAAGTTCTATGCTAACAGTTTCTTTTCTCGCACTTCTCGATTGTGGAACTCCCTTCTGGCTCCATGCTTTCCAACAAACTTGAATCTTCAAATATTTAAATGTAATGTCAATTGCTATCTACTGTCCTCCTGGATATTCTTTTATCTTCCTGCTCATTATTCAATTTTCTGTTTTCTAACTCTTCCACATCCTGTAACCCCACCTCGTATCTTCCTGGCTTTACTTCCTTGGACGGGGTGATAACGATTAACCCCATCCCCGGATATTCAGAGATAAATACAATTCGGATCGATAAGGATTCATTCAATACATCTAAATGAATAGCAATAACTGTATGAAAACAGATTTCATGGTAGTCAACAAAAATAGGCAACCCAAGTTGTGAGCTCCAAATTGGAGAGATCAAAATCAAGCAGATGAATATATTAGTATATTTCAAGGGCGAATATAAAGATAACAGATAAAGACTTTGGGTTATCATATATATATATATATATATATATATATATATATATATATATATATATATATATATGTATGTATGTATGTATGTATTTAAATAATTTCACCTCAAAAGAGGGAGCAGTAGAAAGGAAAACTGAGCAAGGAGGTCCCAACAGCAAGAGGGATCATCATTTCAACTTACAGATAAAGAGATGAATTAGAAAAGATCCAACTCAGTTCATGAGACATTTGGCAGGTGCGAGTTGAGTTTAAGATATAATAGTGCAAAAGAGCAGTGAAAAAAAGACTTGAAATGAAATCGTACCTTTTGAGGCAAGTTGTTGCTCCAGGACGGAAGGTTAGAAAAGGCGAACAGAAACTTAGAAGGTTAGAGAGGGCGAAAATCATCTTGAATTATCATGTAATAATACACACACACACACACACACACACACACACACACACACACACACACACA
Organism: Acanthosepion pharaonis; assembly: GCA_903632075.3. Classification (NCBI taxonomy): domain Eukaryota; kingdom Metazoa; phylum Mollusca; class Cephalopoda; order Sepiida; family Sepiidae; genus Acanthosepion; species Acanthosepion pharaonis. The sequence goes on from CAHIKZ030004198.1 coordinate 650,312, forward strand.
TATATATATATATATATTTATATATATATATATATATATATATTTGTGTGTGTACATTTGTGCGTGTATATATATATATATATATTTGTGTGTGTACATTTGTGCATATATATTTATATATATATATATATATATATATATACATATATATATATATATATATATTTATGAATAAAATGACAATAGGTGTAATTGCTGACGCGTTCCGTCCAATGTGGACTTTATCAAAGCAAAATTGTCTTCTACCGATTAAATCGAGAAATTATATATATATATATATACATATATATATATATATATATATATATATATATATATATATATATATATATATATATATATTTTTGTGTGTACATTTGTGCATGTATATATATATATATATATATATATATATATATATATATATATTTGAACCTTCAATATTTTCGTGGGCTTCCGGTTATATGATTAATTAATGATGAAATTTTCGATTATGATCGATTTCATCATTTTTCTTTCATGATCCATTTCGTCAAGACTCTTCTGTTAACCTTGGAGAGTAAGTATACGTTCTTATTGCTCAAAGTATAGTCCAATAGTATTCTAAAAAACCTCGGAGAAATCCCGGAAGATATCTTTAATCATTTCTAAGATACAACGGTTCAAATCTTCAATTATTTTGTTTACACGATTTGGACAATTTTGCTGTTACACCTCGTATATATAAATGGATGGATTTTTTACTTTTTTTATTAATCCGATAGATTTTTTAGTACTTAAACCTTATTTTTAGTGGATAATCGTATTTCAGCAGACGCCCCATTTATTTATTAACCGGTATATTATTTATTTTCGCCTACCGGTCAGAATATTCGAGAAATCTGATAGAAAAGGGTGCGCTCTTCGGAAGGATACAGACCTCGAGGGAAGACCGTCATTAGATATGATGTACTTTGAGTGCGTCGAAGACGAAGCAGATCCGAGTAGTCACTTTAAACAGAGATTTTTCTTTGACTCTTGAAATAAACATATCTACTCAGTTTCCTATCCTAATGTAAACAAAGCAATTTGTAAGAAAGGGATGGGTTTTTATATTTATTAATCAGACAGATTGTTATTACTTAAAACACACCAGGTCTTCAGGACTAATGAGTGTTGCCCTAACGGGACGCAGGTTCGAATTTGTATCTAATGTGATTTCTATCGAATATTCAGGTCAGTAATATATATATATATATATATATATATATATATATATATATATATATATTTATATATATATATATATATCCATGTATGTATGTGTGTGTGTGTGTGTGATGTATTTATCTATTTTTCGCAATGTGTCATTCTCAGTGTCTGTCTTTTCTATTTATCTTTATCTATCTATCTATCTCTATATATATATATATATCGCAGGCTGTTCATATATCTATCTGTCTAAAATTCTACCTTTCATTATCTATCTATTCATTCTATCTATCTATCTATCTAGCTATCTATATCTATCTATCTATCTCATATTCAACCTTTTTCATATATATCTCGGTCTTTTTTATATATATATTTTTTTTCTATCATTATATTCATATCTATTTATCTATCTATCTATCTATCTATCTATCTATCTATCTATCTATCTATCTATTTATCTATCTATCTATCTTTCTTTATTCAACCTTTCATTATCTATCTATCTATCCATCTATCTATCTATCTCAGTCTGTTCATACCTATCGATCTTATATTCAACATTTCATTATCTATCTATCTATCTATCTATCTATCTATCTATCTATCTATCTATCTATTTATCTATCTATCTATCTTTCTTTATTCAACCTTTCATTATCTATCTATCTATCTATCTATCTATCTATCTATCTATCTATCTATCTATCTCAGTCTGTTCATACCTATCGATCTTATATTCAACATTTCCTTATCTATCTATCTATCTATCTATCTATCTATCTATCTATCTCATATTCAACCTTTTCATATATATCTCGGTCTTTTTATATATATATTTTTTTCTCTCGGGCTGTTCATATCTATCTATCTATCTATCTATCTATCTATCTATCTATCTATATATATATATATATATATATATATATATATATATATATATCCGTTTCATATTCAACCTTTCATTATCTATCTATCTATCTATCTATCTTTCTATCTATCTATCTATCTATCTATCTATCTATCTATCTCTATCTATCTATCTATATATCTATCTCAGTCTGTTCATTCTTTCCTATCTATTTATCTATCTATCATTATCTATCTATTTATCTATCTATCTATCTATCTATTTATTCAACCTTTCATTATTCATCTATCTATCTATCTATTCATCTATCTATCTATCTATCTATCTATCTATCTATATCATATTCAACCTTTTCATATATATCTCGGTCTTTTATATATATATTTTTTCTCTCGGCTGTTCATATATCTATTCATCTATCTATCTATCTATCTATCTATCTATCTATCTATCTATCTATATATATATATATATATATATATATATCCGTTTCATATTCAACCTTTCATTATTATCTATTCATCTATCTATCTATTCATCTATCTATCTATCTATCTCAGTCTGTTCATTCTCATTCCTATCTATCTATCTATCTATCTATCTATCTATCTATCTATCTATCTATCTATCTATCTATCTATTTATCTATCTATCTATCTTCTTTATTCAACATTTCATTATCTATCTATCTATCTATCTATCTATCTATCTATCTATCTATCTATCTATCTATCTCATATTCAACATTTCATATATATCTCGGTATCTTTTTATATATATATTTTTCATTCATCGATATCTGTTCATATATCTATCTATCTATCTATCTATCTATCTATCTATCTATCATATATATATATATATATATATATATATATATATATATATATATCCGTTTCTGTTTATATTCAATCTTTCATTATCATTATTCATCATATCTATCTATCTCTATATATCTATCTATCTATATATTCATCTATCTATCTCAGTCTGTTCATTCTTATCTATCTATCTATCTATCTATATATCTATATATATATATATATATATATCTATCTATTTATCATTATCTATCTATCTATTCTTTATTCAACTATTTCATTATCATCTATCTATCTATCTATCTATATCATCTATCTATCTCATATTCAACCTTTTCTTACATATATCTCGGTCTTTTATATATATATTTTTTTCTCTCGGGCTGTTCATATATATCTATCTTCATCTATCTATCTATCTATCTATCTATCTATATATATATATATATATATATATATATATATATATATATCCGTTTCATATTCAACCTTTCATTATCTATCTATATCTATCTATCTATCTATCTATCTATCTATCTATCTATCTATCTATTTATCTATCTCAGTCATTGTTCATTCTTTCCTATTCATATCTATTTATATCATCTATCATTTATTCTATCTATCATTATCTATCTATTCCATCTATATCTATCTCAGTCTGTTCATACTATCTTTATTCAACATTTCATTATCTATCTATCTATCTATCTATCTATCTATCTATCTATCTATCTATCTCATATTCAACCTTTTTCATATATATCTCGGTCTTTTTATATATATATTTTTTCTCTCGGGCTGTTCATATATCATCTATCTATCTATCTATATCTATCTATCTATCTATCTATATATATATATATATATATATATATATTTCATATTCAACCTTTCATTATCTATCTATCTCATCTATCTATCTATCTATCTGTCATTCATCTATCTATATCCATCTATCTATTTATCATTATCCTTTATTCAGTCTGTTCATCATTTCATCTATCTCATCTATATTATCTATTCATCTATCTATCTATCTATCTATCTATCTATCTATCTATCCATCTTTATTCAACCTTTCATATATCTATCTTTTATATATATTTTTCATTCATGTTATCTATCTCAGTCTGTTCATATCTATCGATCTTATATTCAACATTTCATTATTATCATTATCTATCTATCATATCTATCCATCTATCTATCTATCATCTATCTATTTATCGCAGTCTGTTCATACCTATCAATCTTATATTCAACATTTTCCATCATCTATCTTCTTTATCTTTTCTATCATCTATCATCCATCTATCATCTATCTATCGCAGTCTGTTCATACCTATCGATCTTATATTCAACATTTCCTTATCTATCTATCTATCTATCTATCTATCTATCTATCTATCTATCTATCTATCGCAGTCTGTTCATACCTATCGATCTTATATTCAACATTTCCTTATCTATCTATCTATCTATCTATCTATCTATCGCAGTCTGTTCATACCTATCGATCTTATATTCAACATTTCCTTATCTATCTATCTATCTATCTATCTATCTATCTATCTATCTGTCTCAGTCTGTTCATACCTATCGATCTTATATTCAACATTTCATTATCTATCTATCTATCTATCTATCTATCTATCTATCTATCTATCTATCTATCTATCTATCTATTGATTGAGACGGACAGAGCATTTGCGTGTTTGTGAGAGAGAAATAGAGTGAAAGTTGGTACGTTGGTATATAGACGGCATTAGTTTTTTTTATATGCTATTTTTCGAATAGGTACCAACTGATTGGTGCGCATGTATGTGCGAATCAATGAAAAAATATTTATGGCCGACTCATACACGCATGCGCACATGCACACACACACGCACACGCGCACACGATCGCGCGCGTGTGTATATATGAATCCATTGTGTCAGGTATGCCCAGTTTCGCGTAAAGTGCAATAATTGTGGCAGTGAAAGCTTTCTTATTAAGGCTGGGTTCTTCTTTTCATCATAAATCAAATATTTCACCCGCTGTTCTTCGATTTCGTTTGGATCACGATCTTCAAAGCGGCGTCGAAGACAAGGAAAGCGTTTTCCATTTTCAGACGTTGTGTATTATCAATATACTGCACAATGTCTGAAATCCAATCTTTCCACAGCTTTTGTTTCGGTCAACATATTCCATATTTACGTGCCCAATTAGTCAAGAAAGAATGTGATCACGACGCTGTAAAAATGGCAACACACACGCACACAGATGCACATATATTACATCGAAAGACGACTGCAATTGTGTAGTGATTTTGACATGTTTCGGTGCAATATCCTAAAATAAATTATATTTCTTTATTTTGTATTGTCTTCTTTTAAATTAAATGGCGCGAAGGTTCGAATTGTACTCTCTTCGTTCTCATCTTACCTGCATATATATATATATATATATATATATATATATATATATATATATATATATGTTAAGAAATGGACAAGGTCCGACAATTTATTTATTAAAGACATTTTATGTTTAACGCCTGAATAGTCCGAGAAATTTTATAGAAAAATTTTCCTGTCAAAGAACGAATATTTTAAATGAAAATTTCTTGACATTCAGGCCGGTAAATGTTATTTAATACTGTTTATCATAAACAGAGCATTTGCTTAAATATTTGTATCTATAAAATAACAACGTTAAACATAAAAATAATATTTATATAATATATATATATATATATATATATATATATATATATATATATATATGAAGAATTGTGCTCTTAAGGTGTGCTAGATTTATGGAATAAAGTGCTCAATATCAGAGATAGAGAGTTTGTAAATATAAAAGTGGACATTGAAGTCAACACTTAGAGGCGACAGGCAGTTTCCATGTTAGGCGCAATCGTCAGGCCATATATATTCATCATAAATCAAATATTTCACCTGCTGTTCTTCGATTTCGTTTTGGATCACGATCTCAAAGCGGCGTATATATATATATATATATATATATATATTATAAACTAAACTTACGTTGGAGCGTGCAATTTAACGCGACAAAAAAAAACTTTGCATATTCCAATGTAACAATTTGTAATAAATTATTATTGTATTGATCCCTTTTTTAAACCAATGTTATGCACGTTTGAATTTATATTCTTTTCGTTCATTTTTTATATATATATATATATATATATATATATATATTAGGTAGTGCAAAAAAACGACATTATTATGTCATTATTTTTGCACTAACCTAATATATATATAAAAAATATATATATATATATATATATATATATATATATATATATATATATATATATATATATATATATATATATATATAGTTCTCGTTTGAAAAAACCTCGATAGCACAACTTGTAAATATGTCAAAACAAATAGGTACCCTGAGGAAAAATCGAAATAATAATAGATAGAACTAAAAACATTCGAACAAGGCGAAACAAATCGTCCAGTGCCTTAAGCCTTAAGTCCAAAGAAAAAAAAAACAAGCAAGTCGTAAGACTAAAACGTAGAGGGCTAAACTCTTAACCTGAAGATCCGTTTAGGTGAAACCTAGGTAGGCTTTCTGGATATATATATATATATATATATATATATATATATATATATATATATCAATTTCTTAAATGTAATTTCTTTTTTATTCTATAATATCGACAGATTTTATCACTTTAGGTGTTATTATAAGTGGTTACTCATATTTGACTAGACGCTCTAGTTTATTAAACAGTATATTTATTTATTTTTCGTCTATCGGCCTAAGTATCGGAGAAAAATATTACAGAAAAATATCCGCTCTTCAGCAGCATTCGAAACCGGTTCCATTTCATATCCAAACGAAACGTAAACAAAAGCAATTTCTATAAAGAAGTATGTTTTTTTTTTCTTAATAAATAGTGAAATATATTCCATATTTAAAAATTGTTTTGTTTACGCTTGGTTACGATATCAAAATTCGAGAATCAATGACGACAGAGATTTCGCTTAAAGACAATATTTCGCATTGCTTGATGGGAAAAATTAATCGTGGATGAGTGGGTATATGAACATCGGATCTAACAACCGTTTTCCTCTGCCCAGGGAGATGCAGATTTGAAGTGATGATGATGATATATATATATATATATATATATATATATATATGTGTGTGTGTGTGTGAGAGAGAGAGAGAGAGAGAGAGAGAGAGCTCGTTTATTTTTATGCCATATCAACTTTAATGCCATATCAATTGGGTTATTAAATGTCGAATTTTAAGTTTTAACGAAGACAATGTGGAGCAATGGAATGCGTCCCGTATTGAGGAACTGGAGAACCTATAACGAATTCCAGTCGAATATATTACATTCGCTTACGTGTTAATGCACTTGGAAAAGGTATGAATCCAACATTTATCCCCATCTATAGGTAAATAGTAGGACAGATTGGGTTCTATAGCCTTGGATGGCAACCGATAGAAGGAAAACTATGAATTCAAAACTATATATACCCCTGGCGAAAAATTTAATATGGAGCTAAGGAAAGGAACGTTCACATTTCAACTCTTCCTAGGTATGGGAAAATAGTAAAATAGACTGAGTTCTATAGCCTTGGATGGCAACCGGTCTAGGAGAATGAAATCTCTGAATTCCAAACTGTATGTAGCACTGGCGAAGCACATACCATGCAGCCAAAGAAAAGGCTCGTTCACGTTCCAACTCTTCTCAGCTATGGGAAAATAGTAAAATAGACTGGGTTCTATAGCCTTGGATGGCAACTGCTCTAGGAGAAGGAAATCTCTGAATTCCAAACAGTATGTAGCACTGGCGAAGCACATACCATGCAGCCAACGAAAAGGATCATTCACGTTCCAACTCTTCTCAGCTATGGGAAAATAGTAAGAAAAACTGTGTTCTAAAGCCTTAGATGGCAACCGGTCTAGAAGAATGAAAACTCTGAATTCAAAATTGAACCGTTGCTAGCTTCTACCTATTATATCCCTATTTTTACTCCAGATCTTCGGTTGATTTACATTCTTTGGTTCCACCAGTCCAAAATTTCACCTCTAGCATCCACCATAACACGAACTCACGAAATGTGAAACAGTTCTAATTCCTCCAAAATTTTATTGGTAAGATTCTTCATAAGAACTGTTGCATTGTTGAACAAACTCCCCAGAGATTGATTTCCTAATCATTACATTATTAAGTTCTTCAAGTCAAGGGTCAACCGTTGTCTATCCTCCATATCCTCATAATAAGTACCTCGTGTTTCCTCCATGTACGACCTTACAAAAAATAGGACAGGTTGTTTTTTTTTTGTTTTTGTTTTTTTCTTTTAGAAAAATCAACATTGTATTCGTTGGCAAAGCTGGTGTTTAGTGTGATATGTACTGACATCAAATATTATATTCATAGCCTTTATCAAGTTTTATGTATTTACTTTAAAATCGTCTGGAAAATACATAGTTATACCTAATTCCGACAGGTTTTTGCTTCCATACTGATTTTAAAATTTGACTATTTCAAGAATAAATCCAAATAAACTTAATATCTTTTGTATTAGATACGTTGAATGGAAAACATATTCAAAGTAGATTTTTAATTATAAAACCACCACAAGCATTTTTTTTTCAGATTCGATAAATAAAAACTGTAAAAAGTATTGTAAAAGTTTATAGAAAAGGCTACTCGATTATCAGAATTGATAAAAACAACCAAAAAAATAGATAAAATTATATATCATACCATAATTCTTTTGGGCACAAATTATAAGACAAAATGTTTTAAATTTGTATTGTTTATTGAAAATCGCAATAAAAAATATTGTGCTGCATAATGTGTTGCTTCATGATAGCTAAATGGTTCAATATAATTTTCCTTTGAAGTAAATAAAGATCTTATTTGATGGCGCAATGATTTAGTAATAATATCTTGTTCAGATATAATTTGTAAAGTTTCAGTAAATTATACATTTTATAAGGCTGTGCTATAAGGCTTTCACTGAAATTTCAAAAGCATGAGATTTTGAACCTAAACCTAATCTTAAAACTCGTTTCCTCAAAAAAAAACTGACGATTTTGAAAAAAGAAATATGTATCGTGTCAATACCCAACTTTCAAATTGAGTGCAATACCATGCTTCCAAAATCAACCAGCCCTATTACCACCACATTATTTATTAGCTCTCTGCCTTGAGAAGCTCTTGTGCCTTTATTACGTATAAAGAAAGAATTAAAAATCTTAAGTATTTGGCATTCTCTTTTACTCTTAGATGGCTTTACAGTAGAATTTGCTTTGGTCCATTTGTTCGTTTATATTAATTGGTATTTTGATCGGATCTCGAAAGAATTTCATTTTACCATTTTGCCCTTAAACAATGCACTGAATTCGCTTATGGCACTTTGCCTAGCAATTCAGTTGTTTCACAAGCTGCACACATAAACACGCCGGCAGACAATGAATTATAGATGTGGGCTAATGTAATACCTGTGTACACAAGCTGAACAATATCTTGCCACATATGCCAAAAACTACCTTCGGCATAGGAATTATTTATGATGATCGTGTTACAGTTGTTGGGAATAAAAAAAACCCCAAAAAAACAAACGAAAAAGAATGAAATAAAAGAAATCAAAGAAAAAAAATGGTGTATTGTTTCCTGTTTTCCTTGTTGCTATCGAGAAACAAACCTGGAAACTTTTGAAAGAGACTTATGCGGACGAATTATCTGGGCATTTCTGGGCAGTTTATTAGTTTACACATGGTGATAGATAGATAGATAGATAGATAGATAGATAGATAGATAGATAGATAGATAGATAGATAGATAGTAAGAATAAGATACCTAGCTAGCTAGCTAGATAGATATAAACATAGATAGATAGATAGATAGATAGATAGATAGATAGATAGATAGATAAACAACCTGAGATGAATAGATAGATAGATATGAAGAGACTGAGATAGATAGATTCATAGATAGATATAAACAGCCTGAGAGAGATACTCATCGTAAAATATTTTGAAGTGACATATATCTCTCTCTGTATCTCTCTATCGCTCTCCTCTCTCTCTCTCTCTCTCTCTCTCTCTATATATATATATATATATATATATATATATATATATATATATATGTAATAATAAAAGGGCTTAAACACTAAGCCTTTTTATTATATCTTTTCTCTGTCCTGGACATTGAGTTCTACATGGATTCTATCCTCTTGGAATTTTTTTATTCAAAAATATATATGTGTATGTGCATGCATGCATGTATGTATATATATTTATATATTTTGCATATATATGTGTATATTTACCACTAATAATATCTATCTATCTATCTATCTCTCTCTCTCTCTCTCTCTATATATATATATATATATATATATATATATATATATATATAAATTGGGATCAAATACTGATCAAATATGGATTGGAATCCGACTGAACATATTGAAGTGCATGTATCATTTAATGCCATTTTAGAATTCTACCATTTCTAGGTCAGCTTCCTTATAATGAAACGCTTGTTTTGTAATAAAAAATCCCATGACTACCTCGGATAAATATCCGATGTATTTATGGGATTTTTTTATGTAATTATGGGAAAAATTCTAAAATAACTAGAACAGAGCGATCGAGCATGGTTTTAAACATCATCATCATAATGTAATGCGAATTTTATAATAATTTATAATAAGTTTGTCTTTGTAATGAAAATGATATTGGAAAAGGCTTACAAAAAAGCAACGCTGCCTTCCTTGATGAATATCATCTTAACATCAAGAAACTGGTTAGAGGATTGGAAAGGATCAGTATAAAAATAAATAGACACAATATGTCTATATTATTCAATGAGACATGATTGAATATATATATATATATATATATATATATAGTTAAGTTATGAAAAACATGGTAAACCGTATGGGTAGTCCCAAGGAGGATGAAATCCTGAGAGCTCAATGTAAATCCAGAGCTAATATTTTAAAAAAAAACAGACCACTTTAAGGTTCCATTATAAAAATTTATTTCACCAGAGCCCTTTTAAAAAAAATGTCTTTTTTCATTTTTCGTTTCATCTTTTGGAAGTGGTATCTGATGATTTTGGCATCCTTTAAAAGGGCTCTGGTGAAATAAATTTTTATAATGGAACCTTAAAGTGGTCTGTTTTTTTTTTATATATATATATATATATATATATATATATATATATATATATATATATAAAGTAATTCATCGAGTCTAGAAGAAACCTCAACAGAATGCAGAAAGCACTGGACGATCGTTTCCTTCTATATTTGGGACTCACCAGCAGTGCGCGTCCAGTACCGAGAATTGAAACATGGACATTTTACGTTATCAGGCAAACGTCATCATACCAACGGGCCTCGGTGACGAATAGGTAGCGAATTAGACTCGATATAGCGCTGCTCGATCACACACACAGACACACACACACACACACACACGCACACATAAATATATATATATATATATATATATATATATATATATATATATATATATATATATATATATGTGTTTGGACATGTTTAATGAAATACCTTTTTCAATATTTCTAATATTGTTCTTGATTTTCGGTTCATATTTGTAAATATAAATTTCCATGTGTATATACTTTAACCTGTACCAGAAATCAAAAAAAAAAAATTGTAAATATTGAAAAAGTATATAATAATTTAATCAACAAGGAATTTTAAATGCACAAATAAAAAAAATAAATTAAAGATTTGTTCTCTATTTATATTATTTGGACTATTGTCCTCATCTTTGTCGCCATATTTATTAAAACATTTCGGCCGTCGTACGCTTCGGCCTTTTTCAGGTGGTTGGAATGTCGAACTTCCCAAGATGATGACTGGCAAAAGGAATAACCTCTTGCCGTATAAATACTGACCATCTATAAAAATCATCTCATGACAGATTTATAGAAGCCAGTAGCAATTACTCTTGGGAAAGCGGCGCAAATTTCAGGCTGATCGGATTTGCAGACAGAACATATTTTTTGGCAACCGACAGATGGAGCTTGGCCTTTTTCTGGAACTGTTTAGGACTAGGTTTGCTTAGAGTTGTATTTCTGGTGTCAGTTCATTTATTATAAATTTATATTTTCCCGAGCTCTTGTCAAGGTTAACAATAATTTACACTATTTACATTATTCGGACTATCATCCTCATTTTTGTCGCCATATTTATCACAACAATGTACACTGTCTTCAGGTGGTTGGAATGTCGAATCGAACCCTTTATTTCACTCACTGGGGTAGACTGTTTTAATTCCACGTGCCATGTCTAATGGATGTCAAATATTAGTTATCTCCTGTTAATTCACCTCTCCAAGTTCTCCACCGCCTTAACCAGGTATTGAACACAAATCTCTTTTGGTCCTCTCACTGGATCTAACCAACGCCTTTATCCACTGTGCCATGTGTCCTTGAGGTGTTGGTTAGAATCAGTGACAGGACCCAAAGAGTGTGAGTTCAATACCCGGTTAAGGCAGTGGAAAACTTTCAGAGGGGAATTAACAGGAGATAACTGACATCCTTTAGACATGGCCCGTGGAACTAAAACAGTCTACCCCAGTGAGCGAAATAAGGGTTCAGTTCGACACTCCAACCACCCGCAGAAGGCCGGGACGTACAGCGGCCGAAACGTTGTAATAAATATGGCGACAAAGATGAGGACAATAGTCCGAGTAATGTAAATAGAGAACAAATCTTTTTAATTTATTTTTTTTACCGTGCATTTCAAAATTAATTTTTGATTAGTCCGAATTATAAATAATACATGTTTTTATAGACAGATATTGAACTGGAATGTTTTTTGGCGACAAAGATGAGTCCAAATAAATAAATAATGTATATAATAATTTCATCTCAGAAATATAGACAGATATTGAACGGCCTGAAACGTTGTAATAAATATGAAATATAGCGACAAAGATGAGGTAATAAATATCCGAACAAGTCCGAATAATGTCATCTCAAATAAATAATGTACATAATACCTCATCTCAGAAATATAGACAGATCCTGAAAGGCCGAAAATGTTGTAATAAATATGGCGACAAAGAAGAGGATAATAGTCCGAATAATGTAAATAATGTACATAATACCTCATCTCAGAAATATAGACAGATACTGAACGGCTGAAACATTGAGGATAATAGTCCGAATAAATATTTTTACATAATACCTCATCTCAGAAATATAGACAAACGGCTGAAAACATTGAGCAAAGATGAATAGTCCGAATAATATAAGTAATGTACATAATACCTCATCTCAGAAATATAGACAGATACTGAACGGCTGAAACGTTGTAATAAATATGGCGACAAAGATGAGGACAATAGTCCGAATAATCTAAATAATGTACATAATAGCTCATCTCAGAAATATAGACAGATACTGAAAGGCCGAAACGTTGTAATAAATATGGCGACAAAGTTGAGGACAATAGTCTGAATAATGTAAATAATGTACATAATACCTCATCTCAGAAATATAGACAGATACTGAACGGCTGAAACGTTGTAATAAATATGGTGACAAAGATGAGGACAATAGTCCGAATAATGTAAATAGTGTACATAATACCTCATCTCAGAAATATAGACAGATACTGAACGGCTGAAACGTTGTAATAAATATGGTGACAAAGATGAGGACAATAGTCCGAATAATGTAAATAGTGTACATAATAGCTTATCTCAGAAATATAGACAGATACTGAAGATTTGTTCTTTCTCTCATTTGGACGTAGACCTATTGATCCAAATTTGATGCAGGTTCGTAAGTGTCTGTGTTTGTGTGTTAATAACATATAAACGCACCACTATCGTTAAACCATCCCAGAATATCATCAGAAATTATCTATTTACATATATATGGATTAGGCATGTCAGTTCTTGAAAAGGTTGAACGATTTTTTTATATTTCCTTTCCGTTCGCAATCAATTGAAAACTCGTTGACGTTGTAACGCATGAGATTCTCAACAGATGTGTATGTGTGTGTGCATATGTGTTTGCCCATGTATACATATTGGATATATATATATATATATATATATATATATATATATATATATATTTATATATATATATGAAAAGTTTTCAGAGTTAACCTGTAGAAAAAGACAATAGTTATAAATGTAAAAGACAATAGGAAAACAGTAATGGTAGCCGACGCGTTTCGTCCAATGTAGACTTTTTCAAGGCAAAAACGAAATGAATTTATTAAACAAAGTAACTAATAATAAAAACGTAATTTTCAGTAAACAGTATGAGTCTGTCGAAAAAAAATCGCGCAGATACAGGTTTGAAGCCCAAAGCAAAAACCCCGACACGAGTAAACAACTAACAAAAGAGCTCAATACAACCGTAGAGCAGACCTAGATAAACCTAGTGAGCCAGACAAACCTACCCAGGTTTCACCTAAGCGGATCGTCAGGAAAGCTGGCCCTGGGTAGGTTTGTCTGGCTCACTAGGTTTATCTATCTATCTATCTATCTATCTATCTATCTATATATATATATATATATATATATATATATATATATATATATATATATATATATAAAGAAAGAACAGTAAGATATAAAATCAGGTGTTCTTATAGATATTTTTATTTTTACAAAATAGTGCTCAAATGTAAATTTACAGAGCATTAATATTTATAATATATATATATATTAAGAAAATGGACAAGGTCCGACAATTTATTATTAAGACATTTATGTTTAACGTTTTTTATAGATACAAGTATTTAAGCAAAACTCTGTTTTATGATAAACAGTATTAAATATGCCTTTGACGTGCCTTACCGCTTCTTTTGTAGCCTAAGCGGTAAGGCACGTCAGCGTATATGACGGTTCCGTATAGGATGCAGGTTCGAATCCTGTCAAAGAGCGAAAATTTTCATGAAAATTTCTCGGACATTCAGGCCGGTAAATGTTATTTAATACTGTTTATCATAAACAGAGCATTTGCTTAAATACTTGTATCTATAAAATAACAACGTTAAACATAAAATATGTCTTTAATAAATATATATGTATATTGTGGACTCTCCAATCGTGAACGATAAATAAGTGTCAACATTGGATAGTACTTTTCGTTTTACACTTATGCATGCTAGTGGGGGGGGGGCTATTGTGGAGAAAATCAGGTAAGGAAAGACATATTACATTTGTACTTTCCTAAGAGCGATACTAGCCCAGCCTTGCTGCAGGCGACAAAACCAAACGTGATACATTTGTATCTTATTTTATTAATACGATTATGATGCTTGTCCTTAAAAGTATTTTATCCTGGTGTGGAAACAACTTGTTTAAATATGTATTAAAAATTATATACATTCCATGTCGAGTGAATTTGTCCATTGTATTTTCCAAACTGCGACTCACAACCCGCAAAACCTGTCTACTACAAAAAGATATTCGAAATCACAGTTGTTTTCAAGGTTTCGATTCTGAGATGTCTTCTTCAGGGTTGTGCAACAGTAAGAAAAAAGAAAGAAAATCAAAAGTGTTGTAATAGCGCATCTTTGGAACCTGAATCGAAACGTAAAAAGACAAGACAACAACTTGCAACGCCAACGTATGCCTGTCTCTAGCAATGGCATGTATTTTCTATATGCATTGAACAATTTCGGTTTTCAGCCTATAGTCATTTTTATCAATGGATGTTTGTTTTCGTTGGGTGTAAACACGGCTTCAATATTTTATTATGTGGCGCTGGTTAAAATGTCGTCTAATTTCACCTTACTCAGACAAATAACATGTAAGCCGGCGTGAACGTTTGGTTGTTGTATAACCTATATATTATATATTATACAATAATACATGGTTTCCTCTTCAAGGTAATCCTCCCTAGAGTCTAATGCACTTTTCCATCGTTCTTTGGCACGCTTCTATGCACTGTTGGAAGGATTCTTCGTGAATGCCTCTCAGCTCCGTCGTACCAATACCTTTGATGGCCTCCACGCTTTTCAAAACGGGTCCCGCTTCATGATGACCTTGACCAAGATCAGGCGAATAGGGAGGTTGTTCCCCTACGGCGAGGTTTTTCTCTCCCAGGAATGCCGGATAACCAGAGCGTCGTCTGTCGGTGCATTGTCGGGGAGAAGTAGCCACGATATGTCCTACGTCAACTTTCGTCTCTTCTTGCGCACAGAGCGAAGCAAACGCCGCGGGATCGCTTTGTAGATTCGCTGACTGATCGTTTGGCCTTGTGGCAAGAACTCACTGGGGTCAATGCCCATAGCGCACACACCACACTCAGTCCCATTACTTTTCAGACAGAACTTATATATATTTCAAATAAACCATATAGTCATATTAGCCTAGCATTGGAATAATTACTTTATAATTATCAAAGAATTGATTAATTATTTCATTTTCTACGGCTTATCAAATCTTTGCAGGTTATTTAAAGCCATGAACTATTTTTAGATTGTGAGAATTTTTAAAATGATAATACTAGTCTTAATCAGAATTTCATAAACAAATCAGAAATTATAATGTAGATATAAAGTGGGGGACCAATTCTATATTATAAACTTTATGTAAAGTGATCCCTCACTTTGTAGTCATGGTAGTTTATGAACAGTAATATCACAGAGAATTTAAATAAATCTTTCGTTTTCTAAGGTTTATCAACCCTTTGCAGGTTATTTAAAGCCAGAAAATATTTTTTTAAATGTAATAATTTGGAGGTGGGGGGAATTTTAGTGATACTAGTTCGACTAATTAATCTATACCTGGGGCGAGAGCGAAGAAGTGGATTCATACATTTCTCAAGAGTATTTACGCGTAAATGAATTTAACGAACACAACTGGAATTCGAACTCGGCTCCCCGAGTAACAATTCTGAACCATTAACCATTATAACACTCGCATACCCAAGTTTACAGCACTGGTATTACTGGTATTCCCAAGTGATCACACATCACCCGGCTCAACGCTGATTAACTTCGTTGGCCGTACGGGAGCCGCTGTTTGACCGTAAACCCAGATTAGATTTCACCAACAAATGTCATTCAAATAAGCCGTGTACTCCTATAGCATTAGAAAAAGCCTTTGAGTGTTACAATAAAAAAAAGAGACAAACATAGTATGAAAATAACATGCATTAAAAACTAATGACGGTAATGATTCATTTAAGAAATTCGAATACTATCCCACACTTCCCAAAATGATGATTGGCAAAAGGAATACCTTCTTGCCGTATAAAAACTGACCAGCTATAAAAATTATCTCATGACAGATTTATAGAAGCCAGTTGCAATTACTCTTGGGAAAGCGTTTCAAATTTCAGGCTGATCGGATTTGCAGACAGAACATATTTTTTGGTAACCAACAGATGGAGCTTGGCCTTTTTCTGGAACTGTTTAGGACTAGGTTTGCTGAGAGCTGTACTTCTGGTGTCAGTTCATTTATTATAAATTTATATTTTGTCGAGCTCTTGTCAAGGTCAACAATAATTGTAACAGACTTTTAATGGAAAATGGTTTGCCAACGGGATAGTTAACAATTCTGGCATATCACAGAGAAGACATTAATTATAACGGAACAACACAGATGGATGTGAAATTAATTTTTTTCCCAGATGAAAACTTGCTAGATTCTCGATGTCCTATTTCGACTGACGATCATTGAAAAATAACATCAATCAGCTAAGTGAGAAACCTTTTACTTGTATTAATTCTCTCTTTCTCTCTCTCTCTATATATATATATATATAATGAGTTTGACAATTATTTAATACTAGCAGTAGAGCCCGGCGTTGCCCGGGGATGTAACAGTAAGAGATAGATCAAGTATCGACCATCATAAAGACTGAAAAATAAAATTGACAAAGATTGTTGTTTAAGGTTGACGGACACGCATGTCTTAATTAGTTTTGTTTTGTTTGTTTTTTGTTTGTTTTTGTTACGAATTGGCCAAACCCAAACTCAAACAAAAGCATTGTTTTCAATCGTTATGAGTCTACCGATTGAATAGAATTTTATTAGTAGTATTGTAAATGGAGATTTAAAGCATTCTGAATGTAAAAATAAAGAAAAAAGTGTGCAAGACAATAAGAAACACTACCTGCCAAAAAAAAAGTGAAGTTTTGTTGAAATCGGTGGAAAAATGTAGGAAATCCGATCCCATATATAAACGAATACAGACACACACTCACAAACAACCTGGGTTTTATAAGTATCACTTGATATGAGTTGTCCCCCTTTCATTCTCGACAGCGATGCCTCTCAATCGTGTTTTCAAATTGATTTCGTGCAAAAACAATTGTGTTTTTTCTAATTTTTGGTGCTGTCAGAAGCAGCGCAAGGTAATTTTACGCAGTCATGTAAAGTTTTGTTGAAATCGGTTGAAAAATGTCGGAAATCCGATCCAATATATAAACGTACAGACACACACACAACCCGGGTTTTATAAGTATGATATTTTCTGTTTATACGTTATTTTCATACAAATAAGTTATTTTAGTAAATATTCTGTTTTTTATTTAAACAGTATTAATTACATTTAGGTGTAATGAATAGTGGCTTGGATTGAGGAATCCAAAAGCCGAATTTGTATTCCATTCAAATCAATTACATTGACTTACGTGCTAATACCCTTGGGAAAGGTATGAATCCTCTTCTTCCTCCAAATATGGGTAAATAACAGTACAGACCGGATTCTATAGCCTTGGATAGCAACTGATCTACCGCAGAAAAAGTACTGGTAAATGGAATAGCTTCTTATCGTATAAAAACTGACCAGCTATAAAAATTATCTCACGACAGATTTATAGTAGCCAGTAGCAATTACCCTTGGGAAAGCGACTCAAATTTCAGGCTGATCGGATTTGCAGACAGAACATATTTTTTGGCAACCAACAGATGGAGCTTGTCCTTTTTCTGGAACTGTTTAGGACTATGTTTGCTGAGAGTTGTGCTTCTGGTGTCAATTCATTTATTATAAATTTATATTTTGACGGGCTCTTGTCAAGGTTAACAATAATTGTATAACAAATTTGGCATAACAGAGAGAAAACATTCATTGTAAAAGAACATCATAGATGGATGTGAAATTAAATTTTTTTCCCAGGTAAAAACTTCCTAGATTCTCGATGTTCTATTTTGACTGACGATCATTGAAAACTAACATCAATAAGCTAAGTGAGAAACCTTTTACTTGTATTGATTCTCTCTCTATATACATATGAAATAAATTTGACAATTAGTTTATGTATTTTCTGTTTATACGTTATTTTTATAGATATAAGATATTTAAGTAAATGTTCTGTACTTTAATTAAACAGTTTTAATTACATTTACCGGCCTGAATTTTCAAGAATTTGCTAACCAGACTCTTCTCTGTGGCTGAATGATTAACACGTCAGACTAAATAACGGTTCTCAAGGGGTTACAGGTTCGATTTCTGTCGGAGAGGTTTTATATTCTACAACACTTCTCGAAAATTCAGCCCGTAAATGTAAGTAATACATACTGTTTAATTAAAAAAACAGAGAATTTACTTAGATTATATCCATAAAAATAACGTAAATATATATATATATATATATATATATATATATATATATATATATATATATACTCGACTCTCCCGTCGAAGTCAACGTATGAGGGTCATGCAGATCAGTTCCCAGGAAACAGACAGACATATTTTAATACTTTCACGGAATCGAAATCGAAATTATGATCTGCTTTAGTTGTGTGTACAACTAAAGCATTGTTAAAATTACCGAGACGAATATCTCGTTTATGTTCGAAAACACGAGATTTTAAGGACCTACCTGTTTCACCCACATATTTTAGGTCACAATTTTTGCATGATATTTGATAGATGCAAGCATCGGATGTAATATGTTGTCTGCTATTTTCATAATAAAAATCTCAGGAGGATTTATGACGGGTATCTCACGCATGGTGAATACTAGACCTGGTTTCTTTAATATTTCCCTTTTAGCGAGATTGATGCTCGACAAGCATACATAAGAATTTTAGAACCTAATAGAATTCTTTTCATTTTCTTTTTCATTTCAAAATAATCACAAACTTTTAGGAATATGTTTGAAAAGCGTCGCCCATGTGACGACGGCGTGACCATGTTAGACGGAAGGCTGATCATTTTAAAATTTTCAGTTATCTGTTCTGAATAAGACTTGTGTTTTTATGTCCATCGTATTTGTCATATTGAACTGAATTGTATTTTTGATGAATATTGTCTTGAAAAAGGTTTATTAAACCGAAACGTCAGACGTCGACATTTCTTTCATTTTACTACATTTAAGGATTTTTGTTTGTTTTTTCAAAATTTCTTCATTCTGTCGGATTTATATCCATTTACACTTGCTTATATTATATATATATATATATATATATAATTGGTCCATAAGTGTTAAAGTTTAATTTCAATTTCAGACCTTAACTTTAAATTAAGGTTTCATTCTCGACTACTGTATCTAGCACTGTTTTTTAAAAATAAAAACAAAAAAAATACTAAAAAATTTGGATCATCAATCTAACTGTTCTTTCCTATTATATCAACACAAACATATAAATACATCCATATATATATATATATATATATATATATATATATATATATATATATATATATATATATATTAGACAGGATCAAATATAGATAAATATGTAGAGAGATAAAAGCATAAGATAAATAACAAAACAAAGAATTTTCTCAAAGATCTGTGACGAAACGTTAATAATAAGTGAAATATGTTAGATTGATAAACCTTTCAAAATTTATTCATATATATATATATATATATATATATATATATATATATATATATATATATATATATATATATATATATATATGAATATGTATATATATATATATATATATATATAAATATATATATATATATATATATATATATATATATATATGATAAGATAAAAAGAAATTATATATATCCGTATTAGGCTCCACAAATATTCTTTTCTATATATCTATCTATATAATTCTGTTTTTTTAATCATAAAATGCATTTATGTCATAATAACATTTCTAATTTTATACGCGCAGTACTTAGTGGAAAGTGCTCATTATCAGTAGAGCTAACATATTCATTTGTATGGATATGAGTTTGTGACCTTGGCTTTTATGCTCTGAGTTTTTGATGATCGCAAAAGCGTGAAACCCAGGGTCGCAAACTGATAGTTAATATATATATATATATATATATATATATATATATATATATATATATATATATATATTATAATTATTTTAGAAAAAATGTGGTTCCTTCGCTACATAAGAGTTCTCATGTTTCAAAACCGAGAGTCGAAAACCTCAATATAATTATTAAAATTAAATTGACTTAAAGTATCAAGCCCTGTTTCATCCTCAAGCGAAAATTTAGGAATAACCAATCTTGAAATTTACGCATATTTATAAGCATGTTCATTCACAAAATTAATTACTATGAAAACGGCTAGGGCGATCATTTTGATAAGGGGCCTAAGAGTTCATTTTTATCCACATATCAGTCACCTTCGGAAAGAGGTCATGCCGGGGTAAGGTCGGGGGCGTATTTCAAAGCGAATGATATACGCACATCGTCTGGTCAGTCACAGCAAAAGATAACTTTTGGCACCATAATATGTCGTTAACTGTATAGAGAGTTTTGTTTCATTTTATTTATTTATTTTTGTTTTGTTTTTTTTTCGTAAAGGGCTGTTTCGTATATAAACGCGTCGCACTGAACTACAATTTGTTTTTTTGACGACTTCATAAACGGTTTTCCTATCTTATGATTGGGCTAAGATATACGGTGGAGTAATGGATAGCGGCTTGGATTGAGGAATCGGGAGCCGAATTCGAATTCCAGTCGAATCCATTACATTCACTTGCGTGCTAATACCCTTGAGAATGGTGTGAATGCTCTTTCTCCCCCCACCCAGCTATGGGGAAATAACAGGACAGACTGGGTTCTTTAGCCTGAATTCAAAACCTGCGGAGGGTCGTTTGGGGACCCTGTGGCACGTAGTGCACTAGGTCTCTGAATTCGGCCCTTCAAAAAGTGTGGATGGTCCTGCACGAAACCTTCACCACTATAATCAAATCTCATGTGCTGGCGTCAGGCTGTCGGTTTCCTGGGAACTGATCTGCTTGATCTTGAATATATATATATATATATATATATATATATATATATAGAGAGAGAGAGAAAAAAGAGAGGGAGAGAAATGTGTAGAAATGTCTGAGTTTCTGTCTATGTCTCTCTGTCTGTCTGTCTCTC
>CAHIKZ030004198.1:677500-692500 GCA_903632075.3 Acanthosepion pharaonis
TATATATATATATATATATATATATATATATAATTTATTATAATAATATACTAATAAACATACTGATAAGATCTTTTTCTTCTTTTCGCTTCCCAGACATTTCAGCTGCCTGTACGTGATTCTAAGTACAAGTGTCCTTTTCGTTCACATTTGCTTCAAAAAATTCTCGTTAATCACATCAAACGATGGAATTCTCAGCATCCTTCTGTAGAACCACATTTCTGTTGCCTCAGGTCCCTTCAACCGTGAGGGGATTGTTGAAAGTTGTATTGGAGGACAGATATTACTTGAGAGTTCAGTACTATTAATGTTAATAAGTGAACAATACTTCACTGAATAAAATTAAATCATTTTTTTGTCTACGTTTTACTTCATGTTTTCCACCGTAAGTTGAAATTTTTTTCTTGTGGAATCACCCCCCCGCTTTCACAAGATAGCGTATCATTCTCATACTATACATTATATCATTGAATTCATATGTAGAATAGCGAAAGATGCCTTTCAAAGCCTAAATAATGTATTAAGAAACAGGAAAATGTCATTAGAAACAAAGAAACGTGTGCTGAACTGCTATGTAATATCAATCCTTCTGTGTAACAATAAATACTGGACAGGTGCCTTAGATATTGAGAGAAGACAGCATGAATCTGGTACTACAGTAGGATGCTTAGAATATCAGAAACAGAACATGCTAATTAAGGAGTTTATGCTCTGCTTTCCTCTGTCTCTTGTGTCGTCAATATATCTTGTGTGTGTCAAATTCTCCAAGCCCATTATATGTTCTAGAAATTTCAATAGTTTCTTGTTAATTCTATGTAAACTATAGGAAAAATGTGTCGAGTCATCCTGTATTAACATGGTATATTTTTGTATTTTTTAAAGTAAAAATAAAATTTCAGTAAGTAAAGTGTATTTGCTTTTATTTTTCCGTCTTTCTCCAGGCTTCTTTTACTACCAAATAGTTACTATTTGGAATCGTCTGTCGACAATAAATTTTACTAAGTTATGAATATGTTGTATGAGAAACATATATTATATAGGGATTCATGTAAAAAGAACAATATCATTTGATTTTGCAAAAACGTGCTATAGAATCTGGTTTACGCATAACTGGAAAAAATAATTCTCCTTTCAACACGGCAACGATCTAAAACACTTTTCTACATTATATCAAAACTACCTCGAGACAAAAAAGAACAAAAGTTTGGAAATTATGACTTAGCCGCCTCAGTCTCTTGACCATTGACTTAGTATAGAATAAATTAGATAGGAGATTATGAAGAGAATACCCAAAGAGTGAGAGTGAGCTTTTTCAGTGCCTGAGGAATGCTTGGGAAGGTCTGTCATTTACGTTTTTTTTGGAAAATATTCTAAGAATTTGAAAAGCTGTAACTAAGGTAGTTGGTGGTTTTATTGACGAAACCAAAATATGATTTTGTTGTATGATGAATGTTTTATAGTTAAGTATGGATAGCGGCTCGGATTGAGGAATCGGATAGTCGTGTTCGAATTACGTGCTAATACCCTTGGGAAAGGTATGAATCCACGCTAATCTCCCCCAGCTATTGCTAAATAGCAGGAGAGACCGGATTCTACAGCCTTGGATAGCAACTAGTCTACTTCGGAAAGAAATGATAACCTACTGCAAGAAATATCTGCCTCGTCAGTCATGTATCGAAAGATACATGATCGCCTAAGAGTGTGTGTATCACGCATGGCACATAACTGACTTATTTTTCATCAGGCAAATACAAATGTAGTTACAGAATTTTTTAATCTTTTACTTTAAAAATTGATCTCGTTTCAAGTTGTATTTTAAAGGAATGCAGGGTGGCCCTAAATTTTTTGACAGTGGTTTTATAAGCGTCCTAATGAAATCTTCTTCATTATGGTAAGTTCATTCTATTGCATGCATCCTTTTGAAAAAACGTATTTCGGTTGCCTCAAGTCTCTTCTTCCTCTGTGAGAATGTTGTCATAGAGGGGAACTGATATTAGGTAATAGTTCAGCATGTTTTTCTGTGTTTCTAACGAAACGAGAAGAAAGCCATAAATATCAAGAGTAACACAACAAAATATATGACTGTCGGCAAAAGAAATAGCACAAGATGAGAACTATGAATTAAATATCCCAAAATCTGGATGTGAATTCGAATAGAGAAAGATGCCTTCCAAAAGCTAAGCAGAGTATTATGAAAAGAGAAAACCTCTTTAGAAACAAGGAAAAGAGTACTGAACTCTTACGTAATTTCGAATGCCCGACAATCTCCTCGCATATGACGAAGAGACTTGAGGCAACGGAAACGTCGTTCTACAGAAGGATATTGATAATACCATGGATTGAAAATGTGAGTAATGAGGAAGTTTCTAAAAAAAAATGGAAGCATAAAAGACACTTACACGTAGATTTATTAAAAAAAAAGATATTTCTAAGGCAGATAATGAGGAAAGAAGGTTTAGAGAATTTGACACTGACAGGATATGTTGAAGGAAAGAAGGCAGGTAGAATCAATTATTAAACCTACATAGTAATCTTGTGCAAATCGATGGCAGGAAGGACAGAAAGACGACTGACGTTACTTAGAGCTAGGAAGAAAGAGGAAGTCGCGGAGAGACATGATCGTGCACACGATGAGGTCTCTTTTGTCTTTAACCAGTGAATCCGAGTATGTGAATTTTCATTGCCTGGTTCAGGAATTGAACTCATAACCTCTAGATACGTAGGTATATGTAACTAACACATATATTTACTGCATGTCATAACGGATTTATAACATTCAGGTATGATTGATTGAATAAAGAGTTTGTTTTGAAATTCCCTTCCTTGAGGAAGGCTGACAAACGTAGCAGCTAAAGATTTTGTAACAGTAATAACAAAGATGAGGACAGTCTTTTAAATCTATCAAAATAATAATAATAATAATAATAATAATAATAATAATAATAATAATAATAACTATCAAAATACAAAGACCTGGAAATTGAAATAGAAAAAATGTGGAAATTGAAAACAAGAATAATACCAGTGGTAATAGGTGCACTTGGAATTATAAAAATGGAACAAAACAACACATTGAAAGAATCCTGGAAACCCCAGCTTAAGAGACATACAGAAAATTGTCTTATTAAGTACAGCACACACACTAAGGAGAACTTTGTCTATGTAACGCTAGCAACTTCATCGGAGATAAAAAAAAAAAAAAAAAAAATTAACATGAAATGTGGCCATAACAACACACCACGACCTGCCTTAGGTCTTTCCGCAGACTTGGTAGGTAGTGTGTCCATAGCAGAAATAATAATAATAATAATAATAATAATAATAATAATATTTTTATCTGAAAACATTGGATAGCAATTATTAAGTGAATTATAGCAATTTACACCTGAGGGTATTTGCAGATCATAAAATATATTGAGGAAAATAAATACAACACCTAAAAAAAAAAAAAATGACAATAATATATTTAAAAAATCTCATGAATTATTACGGAAAAATTAGCTCAGCTCACAACCAAGTGATATTCAACAACTTCCACTTTTTTTTCTTCATTTAATAAACACAGAAAAATACACCACAGAAAAGTCAAAAAAAAAGAATGTTTTCCCTACCAGGCGATAAGAATTACATCCAAAATATGTAGATCCACGACCATATCGCTATTTTGGGGGTTGATCAACTCCAAATTAAAAATATACACAATATGTTGAGGAGTCTTGCGGAGACACGATGTCCACTGATATGAGGACGAGGGCAGAGTTATTGGAAATCAAGAGAAACTGACTGACAGTTTCGTCAGGAGTTTCGTCGTTGACAAACGACACTTACGGGCAGGGCACGGCCATTATACGGCGTTTCTTTTAACTTTGTTGTACTTGTTGATGTGATGGCTGTCCGTTTGATTTTAATTTCTTTCGTCATAGTTATTATTGTCTAATTTGCAGGGGCCATTATCATGACAGTATTCATGCGAATTTAAGCCCCCGTTTTGTCATCATGTTCACAACTGTTAGAATAGCTTATCTGAAAGATATGTGTAGGTGTCCGTTCGTTCATTTGTGAAATTTTGCCCAGAATTGCACTCCATTGAGGAAACGTGGGGGCAGCTGATTGTATATAGCTTCAGTTGCACATGGTAACACATATGCATGTGGGTGTATAAAGACATATATATATATATATATATATATATATATATATATATATATATATATATATATATATATATGTCGAGAGATGTGTGAGCTTAGTGGTTATAAAATTGAGAGATTTTTTCAATGCGGTATCAGCCGTTATTTTCTGTCGTTTTAATTACTGCTCTTTTATTGTCGTTTATCATAAATAATGTTTTTTAATATTCTGCTACACTGAGGAAACTTTTGCGTCTTAGTGGCTTTATTGCCTTCATTGGGGATTGAAAGAAAAAAACCGAGAACTTTTCGACAAAGACTTGTCAAATATGCACACGGACATCACAGAAACACACGCACGCACATTATATATATTTTCATATATAAATACACAGATAAAATTATCTGTGTATAAAATATATATATATATATATATATATATATATATATATATGAATTTAAATGAGTGTATCAAAATGTGGGAACAATATCTACCTATTTCCTATTTCCTCTCTCTCTCTCTCTTTCTCTCTCTCTCTATCTATCTATCTATCTATCTATCTATATCTATATATATATATATATATATATACGTTAAAAAAATTAAACTATTGACAATTTAGAAAACTAACCTTCTGCAGTCGTTTCTTTTTTTTTCTATCTATCTATCTATCTATCTATCTATCTATATATATATATATATATATATATATATATATATATATATATATATATATATATATATGTGTGTGTGTGTGTGTGTGTGTGTGTGTGTGTGTACTTTGTTGCTTAGGGATATATTATGAATACATTTAATCATGTGTATTTAAATTAAGGTTTAAAAGTTATTAACCGAAAGTGTGTGTAAATATGTTCAACTAAATTATCTAATCAGAAATAAATTTACAAATGCATATATATTTAAGTTTGCAAATACATATATATTTATTATTTGTGTATATTTTGTTGTCAAATTGAAGGTACGGCTTTAATCATGTATATTTATAACGGTATATTCACTTACAAATTAACAGGATACAGACTTTGACACAACTTTATCTTTTTTTTTTATGAGCAGCAATAAAACAAGCGGCAGTGGATATTGCAACATGGAGGCTAGTAGTCTTAGATGTAGTAGTTTTCAAAGTTTCTTAGATGAGGCATTATCAAATATGATTCATTTTTCACAAAAATAAGTAAACCTCATTTTAAATTTATTTTCTAATCCAGGATGCTAAGTAGATCGTCAATCAGAATGTTGTGAAAAAAAAGAAAAGTAAAAAAAACACCGATATAAATTAGATGAAAAATGATTAACAAAATTAATAATGTCTATATTACATCAAAAAGTATCTATCTATCTATCTATCTATCTATCTATCTATCTATCTATCTATCTATCTATCTGTCTGTCTGTCTCAATCTGTTATCTATCTATCTATCTCTGTTTATATCTATCTCAGTCTGTTTATATCTATCTATCTAGCTAGCTAAGTCCGTTTCTGTCTATTTATCTATCTGTCCATCTATCTCAGTCTGTTTCTATCTATCTATCTATCTATCTATCTATCTATCTATCTATCTATCTATCTATCTATCTCCGTCTCTTTCTATCTACGTCTCTATCTATCTATCTATCTATCTATCTATCTATCTATCTCAGTCTATTCAGATCTATCTATCTTTCTAAACTATATTCTTTTACTTAGGTTGTGTTTGTCTTTCTCTATTCTCGTTTGAGCTAACTGACGTTTGACAAAAGGCCATAGTTTTGTAGCACCCAGTTAAGATCGGTAATTCTCGTCAAATTAAATCAGTCAATTGTTCTGTTAGTGTTTAAAAAGTTGCCATTTAACCAATACACATATTTATATTACTATATATTGACTTAGATTAATCAATATATATCTATATATTTATATATCTATATATATATATGACTTTGGGTCCATGTGTACAGTAATCATTATCTATACGCATTCATACGAAGACATATATTTGCATCAATCAATAGGTATTTGCATATTTAAGTGCAGGTCTATATAATCTGTTCAGTGATTTATTGGGGAGAGGCACAATGTATGTGTGTATTTATATGTACAGTTATATACG
Organism: Acanthosepion pharaonis; assembly: GCA_903632075.3. Lineage (NCBI taxonomy): Eukaryota > Metazoa > Mollusca > Cephalopoda > Sepiida > Sepiidae > Acanthosepion > Acanthosepion pharaonis. The sequence goes on from CAHIKZ030004198.1 coordinate 683,743, forward strand.
TTGGTTTACATAAACATTTTTCAGTATAAACTCTAGTTACGTGGGTTTTTGATTCAACAGACGAAAGTACTTGTCACTTTTTACGTCCAATGAAAATTTCTTATGAAAGTGTGTATATATATGTGCATATGTTTCAACTCGACGAGACGTCCCTAGACATAAGCAGTGGAACGAGAACACTCTAAGCCCGTAGATTAAATAAAGTGTTCTGTTCTCGGTAGATTATATAGATCGATAAACACCTGAGGAAGGCTGGGAGAGGCAGAGGCGATCAAAACGTTGTGATAACAACAACAAAGATGAGGACAATATTCCGAATATAAATAGCGTAAATAATATGTGTATGTGTATTTATATACTTACAGATGTTTGCAGGTTTATATATATGTATAGGTATAAAAAATATGCTATTGTTCACACTTTACAAGGCTTAAGAATAACTAAGGGTAGAGTACTAATGAATTGGTGTATTTTATGGAAATTGTAGATTATGAGGATATATAAGGTAGGTCAGAGTTGAGAGCTTTCGGGTTGAAATCAACACTGCATAGTACAGTTTAATTCCATAAGTAATCCTAAGAAATTTGCTACTCCTCTTTGTGTAGGCTCTCTCTATATATAGGTCACTGAGGGCTAATAAGAGATGCGGAAAGTGAAGAAAATGTTTCTTTCTAGTTTCTTTTGCATAGAGCTGATATTATTTGATTATCCTCATGACATTAGGTTTGTTTACTTTATTTATTAAATTTTCATTATATTTTTGTTTTTTTTTATATAAATTTGATTTTATTTCAATTTGTTTATCATTTTGTATAATTTCTTTATATTTTAAACTTTGATATTCGCTTTTAAAGGAAATTCACTATTCTTAGGTAATGAATTAATAGTTGTTTAGTGTTTGGAACTGTGATTTGGTTGTATATGTGTTTATATATATATATGTGTGTGCGTGTGTATCTGTGTCTGTGTATATATTTGTGTGTGTCTGTGTCCGTGGGAGTGCGTGTATGTGTCTGTGTTGCACGTGCTAGAATTAAGAGAATTAGCACTTTATTAATATATATGCTTTGATATATTTAGGAGCAAATGAACAAATAGGAATATTTATTAAACATTTTTCATATATTTTCTAGAAAAAAATACATATAAGTCTTAGAATTAGTAGTTTGTATACATATATGTATATAAATATATAATTCTATTGAAAGAAATAGATATGTGTATATATATGTGTGTGTGTGTGTGTGTGTATGAATAACTATTTTAAGAAAAAGTGAACTTTTGTGTTGGAACTGTAATGCTGATATGCCTATAAGTAAAAGTAAACCATTATATGTTTTTAATGTTTTCTGTATCTATCTATCTATCTATCTATCTATATATATATGCTTTTTTTTTCATGAGACAATTTGATCAATCTGCATTATTTTGTGATGGAAATATCTGAAAACGTAAACAGATATTTTTAGGCTATGGTCGACAGTATTCATGCAAGCATAAATTACATATGCACGTATATCTCAATTATGGATGAACTATTATATCTAAGAACACACAGACACACATATATCGGTATGTGTGTCTGTGTGTACACTTGTGTGATTAGGTTTTCTAATATAGCTAGTTTTCTCTTCACAGACAGTGACCAGTGTGATCTGTATATACTTATAGATGTTTAAAAGATGACTTTTTTTGTATATACACTTTAAAAGATATGAAATGTGCATATAATTATACTGAATCTAATGTCAAAAGTATGAGATGTTATGTACATATATAAATATATATATATGAAATTAAAAAATATCATCTAGTAAACTTCAGATAAAAAATTTTATATATATATATATATATATATATATATATATATATATATATATATATATATATATGTATGTATGTATACTGGAGACTATGATATAAAACCTTTTATATATTATAAATTGTTAAGCAAATTAATAACAAATTATAATAGATATTTTATGATAAAATTTTGTCACTTTGGACTTCATCAAAAGTAAAATGTTGATTATAAGATAGGAAATATGAATTGGAAATGTTGAAATATATATAAATATATATATATATATATATATATATATATATATATATATATATATATATATATATATATATATATATATATATATATATATATATATATATATATATATGAATCTATTTCTTCAGAAAATATTGTATATTTTATATATGTTTAACAAAATATATATATATATTTGAAACTATTCCCCCAGAATATATTTTATATTTTATATGTTTTATAAAATATATATATATTTGAAACTATTCCCCAGAAAATATTGTATATTTTATGGATGTTTAGAAAATGGCAAAATTGAATAATTCAGAAATAATGTAAGTTTAGTTAACAGGAATTTTTAAATGCTAAATTTATTTTTCCACTTTTCATACTTTTAAATTTTTTTCAAAGTTTTTCAACTTTTATATCACACTTCGAGAAGATAATAATTACCTGAGGTAATGTGTAATTAAGTGTGTTTTTATTTTATGCTTATATAAATTGATCTATCTATCTATCTATCTATCTATCTATCTATCTATCTATCTATCTATCTATCTATCCAATTAACTAATTTATCTATTCATATTTCAAAATACATTTACATACATTGAGAATACATCTATAGAATGTTGATATTGAGACTAATTCACATGTAAATATATATATGTAAATATACAGACAGCATACATTTCGTGTGTAAATATGTTATGTATAGATACTTAGTTGGTATATTTCTGTCTCTTTATATAGCAGACTAATTAATGTAGATTGATGGAAAGTGCGGTTAGATATTTTAAAGTTATGGCTATTTATATATACATATATTAACTGATTATAACATTGTACAAATTTCAAATTTGTGTCAAGTTTAGGGTATCTTACATAGAGTATAAATATGTTCTCTGGTAAAAATTTAGTTGATTTATATGACTCTGATGAGTGTTGCGTTTGCAAAAGTTTGAATTACATTGCAAGATAAGTCAATTTAAACTTATTCATTTATTGACTACATGTTTAAAATTTTATGAAATTTTATGTATTTTGCTTCATATAATGTAAATGTTTATATCCTTGAGGGAAAGTTGCTTATTACATAAAAAACATGATTTCAATATAAAAACACAAACATGAACTTATACAGACACATACACATACACACACACTATATACATATATATATATATATATATATATATATATATATATATATATATATATATAAATATACTTTGTTTATTGATGCATGTCAAATGTAATAACAATAAAAAAATATATATTGAAATCCATTTAAATTAGTGTATATAAAATGTTACAGTGAGTAGATATGAAATATTAAATAATTATAATATTGCATTTATAGTCATTATAACTTATATAGAAATTTATAAGTATATATATATATATATATATATATATATATATATATATATATATCTGTTAAAAGCAAGTTGTTTAAAGGAAAATATATATATGCTGAAGTATATTCTCAAATGTCTCTCTCTCTTTCTACATATATATACATATATATATATATATATATATATAGATAGATATGATAGATAGATAGATGGATAGATAGATAAATAATGAAGAAAACAGTAATAGATATAGATGAATAGATGATAGATAGATAGATAGATAGATAGATAGATAATAGAAATAGTTTTTAATATTTTTCTAAGTACTGTTTGTTGGTATAAAATTATAAAAATAATATATCATTATTTCATAGACAGATAGATAGGTAGATAGATAGATAGATGAATAGATAGATAGATAGATAGATATGAATAGAATAGAACAGATAGTTAAATAATATACTAATTTCTTTTTATATGCATATGCCCAAAAGTATTATATTTTATCAAAATTTGCATTTATCTATTATAGATGCATATATATATATTTATTCATATATGAATTTACATCTGTTCATATGTAATTGCATAGGTTCTGAAATGGATACATGTTATTGACTGAAAAAATACTGTGCTTTCCAAAAGGTATGCTTTCATCCACCAACTTTTCTCATATATATATATATATATATATATATATATATATATATATATATATATATATATATATATATATATATATATATATATATGTCAGGGACATTAATATATAGAGCTAAATATATAATTTGTTAATAAAAAAATAAGATAAAGTTTTTTGTAAATATAGGAGAAATGATTATATTTATGCTTAGGTTTATATGCAGGAACACATTTAAATATAGACATCTATCTATCTATCTATCTATCTATCTATCTATATATATATATATATATATATATATATATATATATATATATATATATATGTATATATAAATATAGATATATATATAAATATAATAAATTTATATTAATAAATATATATTGATATATATATATATATATATATATATAAATATATATATATGTATTTGTATAATAAATTTATATTAATAAATATATATTTATATATATATATAAATACTGATATATAGATATATATATATATATATATATATATATATATATATATATATATATATATATGGAGTGTGTGTATTAATGTGTGTGCATGAATTTAAATGTCGTAATATATAAGGAAATATATCGATTTGTACAAAGAGAAATTATCAACACTTTTTCTAAGTTCATTTTTGCCGGTGACACTATTTGTCCTCTAGGAGGAGTTCATTGGACTAAAGTTATGTTTTCAGTGACATGACTACACATGTGCATGAAGAAGTCGGGAAGCTTGAATTTTAAACTTTTAAATTTATACTGCCAATAGTACCAGTTTTCCTCGAGATTCTTTCTTCTTTATGTTTTTTTAACTATTTTACTATTAAATATTCCTACACAGTGATAAGAGAACATCAGCCAATGAAGAACGGAATATTGTAAGAAGATGGACACAAATTTACTGTCGATGATCTTGTGATCAAAGCACTTTCTATACACTTCTCTCAATTGCTCTCTCTTTTAACTCAAGTATCATTATTTAAATCAAAATTATGGTCAGATTCATTATATTAAAAGACTAAATCCTTGAGTGTGTTGTTTTGTAAAAAAATTCCTTTTCTGTTCATATAATCTTTTATTTAAATTTCTTCAGGTTTCCCCTATGTATTACTTGTAACATTCATTACAGGTGATAGAGTAAATTCCTCCTTCAGGTTTTAGCTTATTGCTTTGTTTTGTATTTCAGTCTTTTATTGTTTTATAAATCTTATGTTGAGTTTAGATCATTTTTTTTTCAGTTGAAGTCAGTTAAGTTTATGTGTATACAAATTCATATGTATTCTGCAACAGATTAAACTCGTCATAAGTAACATGTAAATATAAATGTTTATAGTTTATTATGTAAATTTTTCAATAATAAAATATTGTGCATAATAATATACACCTATATCTGTTTAATGTCTGCTTTCAAAGCTTTTTTTTCCTGTAAAAATAGTACACCTCTGTTTCTCTCTCTCTCTCTCTCTCTCTCTATATATATATATATATGTGTGTGTGTGTGTATATATATATATATATATATATATATATATATATATATTTTTGGATATGTATCTGATCATATAATTATACTTGCTACCATTGATTTATCTGGGTCCCCCACAAATCAAGTTATCTGTCAATAATAATGTTCACAGGGTTTGTTGGACAGTATACTGTTTAATACTGATTCGTAATTTGCATGTTTTTATTGATATATAATATAAATATATAACCATATATATATATATATATATATATATATATATCTACATATGTGAATGCCTATACAAATATATTTATGTATGTTGTTTTAAATTTACTTATATCAGCATAGGTACATATATATACATCAAAAGAAAGTAAATTTTTATGAGGAACTTTTGCAGCTATCACAGTATACATGACACTAATTGGTCAGTATAAAACATTTGGTGTTTTTCGTGATCCAAATATTGTATTATATTTCATGAATTTGTTTCCTGTTGCAATAAGGTAAAATGAAAATTGTAATCCGTAGGAACCATCCGATAGATGTAGAAACTTTTATCCTTTGAAACTAATTCCAGAATATGTAATTTTTTTTTTTTTTCATGGAGTATGTATTTTGTCAGCACTTAGTAAATGGGCCGTTTGATAAGTGGCTGGGGCCGTTTGAGTTGTTGGTAGATCCGTTATTCAATGAAGCTGTATATGAATTGAGTTGATCTATGTAGATTAGGGTGTTTCCCTGAACATCGATATTGAAGGAGGATATGGTTGGATGACTGGGTGATGGTTCGATAGTTTGCAAGACGAACGTAGGGTGGGGACTACTGAATTCTGTAATAAGTTTCAATGAAATGTTGTCTTGGCTGGTCCTCTGTGTGATGGGACAGTTTCAGGTGGTGGTGGGCATTAATGATGGGAGGAGGGAAAGAAAAAGACAAAGGAGAAGAGAAAAGTAATGAGGGACAAACAGACAGAAAGAGAGTTGGGGGTTGAGAGAGAGAGAGAGAACAAGAAACGAAACGAGTGAGTGAGAGAAAAAGGGTGATGGTGAAAGAAAGAGAAAATTCAGAGAAGAAGAAGAAGAAGAAAAAAGAAGAAGAAGAAAAGAAAAAGAAGAAGAAGAAGAAAAAGAAGAAGAAGAAGAAGAAGAAGAAGAAGGTTTAACAAAAGTGATTTAACAGGAGAAGGCTATTGGAGAGAAAGAAAATTTTATGTATGTGACTGGTGTGTGCAAGAGAGAAAAGAGAGAGAGAAAGATATATATATATATATATATATATATATATATATATATATATATATATATATATAGAGAGAGAGAGAGAGAGATAAAGAGAGAGAGAGAGAAAGGAGAAAGCCAAGAAGAATAAAGAAAAAAAGGAAAAATATTTAGCAAAAGGGATATAACAAATTTTTGAGCCGAGAGAGTGAGAATATAAACAAAACCTGAAGGAAAGAAACAGTTTAGCAATAAATTATGTATTGATTATAAATGGACGGTTACTTGATGAGATAAATATAGAAATATATATATAGAGAAAGAGAGACAGAGAGAGAGAGAGAGAAAATAGAGAGAGAGAAATAAAAGTAGAAATAAAATTAACAAGGCAGGGAAAATCAAGTACAATATTGGAAGAAGTAATATATATATATATATATATATATATATATATATATATATATATATATACTTATTTACTACTAAGCTTAGTAGCAGAAAGAGACAGAGGAATTTAGTTGTGAGGGATATAAGAGGACAAAAGAATCTATAGTATGAAATGGAAAAATTCGAAGACAGATAGATGATAGATATGAACAGACTGAGATAGATAGCTAGCTAGCTAGCTAGATAGATATGGACAGAAATATATATATATATATATATATATATATATATATATAGATAGATAGATAGATAGATGAATAGATATAGATAGATGAGATAGATAGATAGATAGATAGATAGATAGATGAATGAATAGATAGATTTTAGGAGGCTGAGATAGATAGATAGATAGATAGATAGATAGATAGATAGATAGATATGAACAGGTGTCAGTGTATGTGTATATATATATATATATATATATATATATACAGAGAGAGAGAGAGAGAGACAAGGAGAGAGAGAAAAATTGAAAATGACCAATATAGATTGATCAGTAAAGAATAAACTAGATGCAGACAAAAAGATAGAAAGTTAGAAAGAGAGAGAGAGAGAGAGTGAATAAGAGGGAGAGAGAGAATAAGAGAGAGTAAGAGAATAAGAGAGAGAGAGAGAATAAGAGGGAGGGGGAGAGAGAGAATAAGAGGGAGGGAGTGTGAGAATAAGAGGGAGGGAGAGTGAGAATAAGAGAGAGAGAGAGAAAATAAGAGGGAGGGAGAGAGATGATTCTCCCAAGTGTAAATAAAAGAGAGATAATTTAAAAGTTAGGGAGAAATGCAAGCTGTGATCTGGGGAAAGAGAGAGACAGAAGAAGAAGAAGAGAGAGAGGGGAAGAGAGAGAAGGAGAGTGGGAAGAGAGTAAGATGGATGATGTCTTCAAGTTGTTGATACCTAAGAAATATTGAGTTGATGGGAGGAGGGACGAGAAGTATCTACGAGGGAGGAAAGCTCATGAAACAAATGTGGGTATACTAATTTGAAAAACTTAAAGTACGAGAAAAATCAGACATTTAAAAGGCAGACAGGAAAGTCGAGGCAAGGAAAAATCCAAGCGAGTGGTATTTAATCAGATGAGCAGGAGACGAGGAGGCTGAAGAACGCCAAGTGTTAAGTGACCGCGTGTTAGTCACAAAGACTGGATGTTGTTCAGCTGAGAGAATAGGATTTTAAATCAGACAGTGTATCAACATAATTAAACGAAAAAGAAAATGTCCGTAATAGAAATGGAGCATATAAAAAAATTATAAATTTCATGAAAATAAACATTCCTCAATATTTAAAAAATCACATGACTACGAGGTAAACTCTGAAAAACCTAATAATTCAGTATATATATATATATATATATATATATATATATATATATATATAAAAAGGTAACAAACCTGTTGGTATCTAATCCAAGTGGATCCTAGTAATATAAAATATTAAAACTGATCCATGAAAAGTGCTCATTGTATTTATTATTACAGAGCAAATAATTAGTACACAATAAAATCCAAATATTACTTCATATGGGGAATAAGGTTATTTCAACTGACGAAAACATTGTCCGCCTTA
>CAHIKZ030004198.1:697500-730000 GCA_903632075.3 Acanthosepion pharaonis
TATATATATATATATATAGAGAGAGAGAGAGGGGCAGAGAGAGACAGAGAGAGAGATGAAGAGATGGAGACAGACAGATAGATAGATAGATAGATAGAGAGAGAGAGAGAGATAGATAGATGTGAAGAGACTGAAATAGATAAATAGATCGATAGATAGACTGATAGATAAATCTACAGATTATGACAGATTTTTGATTGCAATACAATAAAGTTATGTTGCAAGTCGTCAACCCCCACATAGCAGGTATAATTTGATGATGAAACAGATTTCATTCATACAAAAAGTGTGGAAGTTGGTTTAGGGAAACACACACACACAGAAACAGGCATACATATATATATATATATATATATATATATATATATATATATATATATATATATATATATATAATCTGAAAACCTAAAATACTTATGTGTATCTTTTGAGTCTATTTTTTATTAAATATACTGCTTAACCTGTCAGTCATTTCCTGTTTTACTAATTCTGAAAACTAACCATCCAATGGTTTACTTTAATATATCGTAGAGTTTGAATTAATACAGTCTGCGTGTGTTTCTTTGTGTGTGCGTGCGTGTGTGCGTTGTGTGTGTGTGTGTGTGTGTGTGTGTGTGTGTGTGTGTGTGTGTGTGTGTGTGTGTGTGTGCTTCCATATTTAAATGAGATTCTAAAAATGTATGGATTTATTTCAACGAAAGCAGGTTGTGAAGCTACAATTAATTTCATACTTGTTTGCATTTTGAACTTAAATTTCATCGTGACTATGTTTTTTTGTCACTGTAGAGAAAAGGCCTTATCCTGTATAACTACGCGTATTCACATCAGCTTATAACATGAGCGCATCTGTGTACTTGAGCGCGTTCCTCTGCGTACATGACTGCCTTTATGGGTTCAACTATTGATTCAGCATGTTTTATGTCCCTCTGTGGGGAATTGTTTTTGTTCATTTTAAATACTTATAGACAAACGTGGGTATTCGTTGACAGAATTTTCTCGGCCTCTGCACGGCGATTCAAGTCCGTACTTATATTCTATAATTGCATCTACGTGTGCGTTATCGACACACCATTGTGCCCATGTGAATGCGGGTGTCTGTTTTATGCACAAATATTTAAAAATGTTACGCAATCTTCAGGTATTGAATTGTGACTGACCCACTCACTTCAGCCCCTGTGAATAGAACTTCAAATCGTGTTATGGGTGAGGAAAAATGTAAATCAATCTATCTATCTATCTATCTATCTATCTATCTATCTATCTATACAAACATACATCCATATCTATATCTATCTATCTATCTATCTATCTATCTATCTATATATATATATATATATATATATATATATATATATATATGTGTGTGTGTGAAAAGTGTATATAAATATAAATAAATATATATATGTATAATTATTTAGATATTATATGCGCGGTACTTTATTAGAAAGCGCTCAATATCAGAGATAGAGCTAACATATTTGGTTGGATAGATGCGAGTTTGTGACCCTGGGTTTCACGCTTTAGCGATCGTCAGACAAACTCTCTCTCTCTATATATATATATATATAAACTCTCTATATATAAACTATATATATATATATATATATATATATATATATATATATATATATATGATAGTATAGAAAGGTAGAGTACGTATGGTTCTTACAGAAGGTAAACATAGTAGGTCGATGAAAGAATTTCGAAAATAGAAAGAATATTATTATTATTATTATTATAATTTCTTATATTATCATCAGGTCAAGATAGAAGCATAATGTGTGTGTGTGTGTGTGTTTGCGCGCATGCGTGAATGTAGCTGTTGCTTTTGTTATTCAGAAACGCAGGCAATTTATCTGGGTATGTGCCCGTGTATGTATAAAGGAATAAAAGTCGAGGAATTGTATCAAGTACGTATTACGCTAATGTATGTGCATTTTCCCTCCAATCCCGACTACATTTATATCTTTGACAACATTTACATATCCACGCCACTGAAGACTATACTGCTTTGCTCTACAGGTGAATAATGATCTAGGAAGGTGTTAATTAATATGAGCCCACAAATAATTGTTTGTTTCGTTTATTTAGGGTGAAGATCTATTCTGTATGAATCGTTTTATACAGGTTGATACGTGTTATTTGGATTATATGATAAATATCCAGGAATATTACGCCGGGTAGGTTTATATTTTAATTTTAACAAGACGAATTTGTCGACTACCAAGACGTAAGAACTCAAAACACATTATCACATGGGTTTCAACAACAAGTAAGAAAAAGCTCTCGTCTTTTCTCTCTTCATTTTTTTTTGTTTCACAATTTTAAAAACGAAATAACAAGATTATTATTTCTCGGATAAAAGTAAAAAAATGCAAATTTCAAATTAATATTTTCTTTCTTTGAACAAAATTCTTTTATACTTATATTCATTTTGGGGATAATTTCGATCTTTTTAAAACGAAAGACTTTTTTTTCATTCTTTTTTTGTTTTGTTCATGAAATTATTATTTTCATCAAGAATTCCACTTTTTTTTTCTTCTTTTTTTTTTTTTTTTAAGGACAACAACTCCAGATCATGATCCACGGGTTCGTAATTCCGGGTGTTACTGTCCCGTAGGTATTTCCAAGATGTCTTTCCGAGCCCCCACCACCACCCATCACATCTATTTGCCATCTTTATCATTTTCTTTCTTTTTTTTCTCTTCTTGTCTTCTTTTTTGTCTTTCCAAATACCTCATTCCTCTCTTTTCATATTGTCAAGATATCACCTCTTTCTCTTTCTTCGCTTTTCCACTTTTCGTCACTAGTTAATCCTCCTTCTCTCCACTTTCCTCTTTCTCCTCCTCCTAGATGTTTTCATTATGTGATCCAATGAGACTATTCGTCCCTCTCATTTCTTCTCTCTTGCCACGATTTTATGCTGCTTTCACTTTCACTTTCATTTTCTCTAGGTTTGCTGAATACAACCGCTGTTGCTTGGTTCACACGCTCATAAAAACAGACTATATAAATAATTAAGCATATTTTATTAAAAATGTGACTGTGTACACATTTTAAATTATCTAGCTAACACACAAACAAACGTCCATACGCTAATATAGGCATGGTTATATATATATATATATATATATATATATATATATATATATATATATATATACACACAGACGGTATATCTCTCTGACCGTATCTCAATTATGTCATTTAAATACAAACTGAGACATGCCAAACTCCATCTGCATCATTCTTGTGGACACTACAAGTATAATAGTCTGTAAAATAGGCTAAAATTATGGAGGCATTATTAATAAAAATGAAAAGGACAACACTCAATAACATCAACTATGAACATGGCCACAATGTGGTGACCGTATTTAGGAAATAAAACATTCCTATAACTCTAGATACATACAAAAAAATATCCTTATATTCAGTTAAAAGTAAAAATAAAATCATCCTCGACAACAGCGAAAAATATAGCCGAAAGCGCTCGTACATATAGAAAATTCGGAAAATTTCTACATAATTTATGTCTAGAAAAATATAGCAACACAATAAAAAAATGAAATAAAATAGATAATAGCAATACCTTTTCAGTCGTTTTTAATGAAACTTGTATATATATATATATATATATATATATATATATATATATATAATGTCTGTGTGTGTATGTGTGTGTGCGTTTGTGTGTATGTGTGTTTATGCATCTATTTTAGCATTATATATATTTGATATATTTTAAAATATTTTGTATATATATATATATATATATATATATATATATATATATATATATATATATATATATATATTGGTTGTGTCTCTGTATGACTACAAACACTATCTTTCTCACTCACACACACACGTTCTTTATGGCTTAACTCGAATTACTGTTATTTTTTATTTATTTTGTTGAAACTTTTTTTGATGGTTACTCATATTAGTGTAGAATCTCTGTTTTATAATTAAAACAAAGGATGCAGTTTCGAATCCTGCCGGAGGATGCATATTTTTCTGACACGATTTCTCGAATATTCAGGCCGGTAGATGTAGTTGAATAAAAATACAGTTTAATTAAAAAAAACAGAGCTTCTACCCGAATATGAGTATAAAAAGTTGTGTTTAAACAAAATAAAAAAAAATAACTATATATATATATATATATATATATATATATAATGTGTGTGTTAGTAGGTTAGGAATCCGAAAAAACAGACAAAGTAGATAACTGTTTTTTGTTGACTTTGACGTTTCATTAGATAGGCTTTAGAACGAAAAGAAATATATCTGTGAACGAAGGCTTCAAAATTAAATCCTTAATATCTTTCATTCCGACCGGAGGATGCTAGCCTATCAAAATATTATTAACGACTTGATATTGAAGCATAGACATTCACACACAAACACATATGTACATATACATACAAACATATGCATACACACGTACACACATATACACACAACCCACGCATACACACACACACATTTCTTTCGTTCTGACCCGAGGAAGCCAATTTAATGAAGATGAAGTGTGGAGGAAACTCGACAAAACTGTTTGCCACTTTGTCTAAGATAAATGTATACAAAAGTAAAAAAGAATATGCTGGTAAGTATTTATATATCAAAATTATTTTTGACTTTATTACACACAGAGACACACACGCACAGACTATCATCACTGTCTTGTCCGTGTATTGTTTAATATATTGTAATGTAATTATCATCTTTGATAATGTCTTATGCAAGCTGAAAGCTTAGATAGGATTAAAAGCTATGTATCAATATTGTGATTTTCTTTCTTCGTTTAATGATAATGTTATTAAGCTTATTAGACGATATGAAAAGAATTTACATAAAATAAATAGACAACACTTGTCTATATTATTTAATGAAACATGTAGCAATAAAAAAATGCTGCTTAAACACACACACACACACACACACACACATACATATATATATATATATATATATATATATATATATATTAGGATTACGGTCATATCACGGTGAAACGTTCTGGTCAGGACTTGAAATAGCAGGTGCTGTAACCTTGGATGAAAGGATGGTTTAATGGGTACTGACTCGCAATTATTAATCGAAGATCCAATCGAAGAATTCCAATTCCAGTTGGGTTCATTATATTAAGTTTTGCGCAAATAACATTGGGTAAACTGTGAATCCACTTCTGCTTCCAGCTATGGGTTAAATAGTAAGGCTTGTATCACTAAATCATTATTATCTCATTATCTTAACCATCGCAAAAAAAAAATCTTAGAGTTTAAACATATTTTGTGGCTTTAAATAAAGTGCAAAATATTGATTAACAGTATTTACCAGCCTGGATTTCCGTGAAATCTCAAAGAAAATGTATCCTCCGACAGGAATCGAACCTTTATCCTACACGGAACCGCCATATGACCTTACATGTATCATTTAGCTACGGAGGAAGCTCCTGCTTAAATTACTGATTTTTTTTAACCATGCCACACAGTTGCTTTCTCTGTAGGTAAATGGTATGGCACGTCAGGCTATATGGAGGTTCCGTGTAGGGTACAGGTTCGATTTCTGACAGAGGACGCATATTTTGAATGAGACGATAAATGTTATTTAATACTGTTTATTATAAACAGAGCATTAACTTAAATATTTGTATCAATAAAAATAACGTATAAGCAGAAAATATTTTTAAAATTATTGTCGGACATCTCATTTTATATATATATATATAATGAAATGGACAAATCCAACAATTATTTAAGACATTTGTATGTTTATACATTCTTTTTATAGATACAAATATTTAAGTAAATGCACTGTTTTATAATAAACAGTATTAAACAACATTTACCGGCCTGAATATCCGAGAATTTTTCACAGAATATATTCGTCCTCCGAAAGGATTTGAACCTGTATCCTATATGGAACCGTCATTTATCTTGACGTGCCTTTAACCGATTTGGCTACAGAGAAGCGTTCGGTTAGCAAGTTCCAATTTACTGTCTATAAACTTCAATCTTCCATGAATCTCTCACGTACATTCATATCTGCTCGATGCGTATCCAAATGTAAACAAATGACGTCACACATTATGAAATGGACAAAGTCTGACAATTATTTTAAGACATTTTTATGTTTATACATTCTTTTTATAGATACAAATATTCAAGTTAATATTTATTTCTCGGACATTCAGGCCGGTAAATGTTGTTTAATACTGTTTATTATAAACAGAGCATTTACTTAAATACCACCCTCGCTTTTAAGATAAACAGAGAATGGCAATCTAGGAAGGACAAACTGTTTGATCCAACAATGATGGATTTGATTTAGTGGCTTTCGTTCATTGATAGATATCGGATTGAATATATTATTATTGGGAGATATGGCACGAACGAATAATTAGTCTTACTACTGATAGTGAAAACTATTTAGATAGAGTGTCTGCGATTTCCAGCAACATCTTGTGAAACTGATCAGGTGAGAACTCCTATAGTGGAACACAGGAAATAAATGGTGATCTACCTTTGAGGATAAAGTTAGGACGTTTTCTATCAATTAGGTCAAATGCCTCACTTTGGACAAGACGCAAGCGGAAGTAACAAGAGATAGTACACTGTTATTATGGATGCTAGGTAAATGTAGATTGATTTGTTTGTTCAACGGCATATCAACATCTTTATGGGTCAGTTAATACCGAAATTTAATCTTCTTGAGAGCTTTGAAGTAACAAAAATATGATTCAGTGTAACCCGGATATAAGAGACCCGGATGTAAGAGAAACCCGGATATAAGAGATTTTCTCTGGTCCCAAATTAGAGCCTGTGTTAATGTATATAAAATAGACCAAACCCGGATATAAGACACTTCTTCTCCGGTCCCGACAACTCTCTTATATCCGGGTTACACTGTATATATCATTATGCTTTCACAATAGGCTGCATATACATGTTTGTGCATAGACATTTTTGTGTGGACATAATTAGTAGAGCCGGTTGTATTTATAAATCTACCATTCGTCCATGCATTGAATACTGCTCTCTTATCTAATATTAATCGCGGGGTTCTTGACAAAATCCAAAGAAAGATCTGTAAGGCAATCGATCCTGATCTGGCATCTCGACTTCAGTCATTTTCTTACCTTCAAGACATGGCTTCCCTCTGTCTTTTCTACAAATATTTTCGTGGCAACTGAATTCTCCCTGGTTTCCTGACTACATGAATTGAAGCATGTTACTAGATTGGCATCTAGGTCCCACCCTTTTTACTGTTGAAATAGTTAAATACAACCGCCACTTCTACTCCAACAGTTTCTTTTCTCGCACTTCCCGCCTGTAAAACTCCCTTCTGTTTAATCGCTTCCCTGATAAATATAATCTTCAAAAATTTAAATGAAACGTCAATCGCTATTTTTGAATTCCTTTCCTGTTTTGTCTTTTCCTCAATCCTCCCTATACTCAGTCTTTTCTCTCATTTTCACACTTTGTAACACCCCCCCTCCACAACATGCGTACTGGTAGCATTTCATTCATACAAGTGCGGGAAGTTGGGTTTAGGAAAACACACACACACACACATATATATATATATATATATATATATATATATATATATATATATATATATATATATATATATATATATATAAAAATATTTCATTTATGCACAAAAGGCAGGAAGTTGGGTTTAGGGAAAGCAGACACACACACACACACACACACACACACACATATATATATATATAATATAATATTTTAAAGAAATATATATATATATATATATATATATATATATATATATATATATATATATATAAAAGATTTCATTCATGCACAAAGGGCAGGAAGTTGGGTTTAGGGAAAGCAGACACACACACACATATATATATATATATTATAATATTTTAAAGAAATATATATATATATATATCACACGCACAATATAAAATAAAATAAAATAAAATAGGTCAATATTGAGTTTGAGGGGAAAGTTTTAGAATGACAATTCATGCAAAGAATCGAAATGTAATATGAGATAGATAGATAGATAGATAGATAGATAGATAGTGAACAGACTGAGATAGATAGATAGATAGATATGAACAGACTGAGATAGATAGATAGATAGATAGTGAACAGACTGAGATAGATAGATAGATAGATAGATAGATAGATAGATAGATAGATAGATAGATAGTGAACAGACTGAGATAGATAGATAGATAGATATGAACAGACTGAGATAGATAGATAGATAGTGAACAGACTGAGATAGATAGATAGATAGATAGATAGATAGATAGATAGATAGATAGATAGATAGATCGATCGATCGATCTATTTTGATTTTGATGTTTCTCTATCATATCATCTTCCTCGGGTGTATGAAATGTGTAGAGAGCTGGGAGAGTTTCAAATAGTGCCCTCCTTACGGGAGAAAAGAGAAAGCTTCTCGCCAAACTCTTTGCCTGAGAACATTTCTTAAATCATTAGTACATAAAGAGACACTGCCACGGTCTATAGGAGCAGTCCTCAATCCCAGCAAAAATCTAGACGACCAGAGACCAGCAGCTGATCTCTCCGCTGACCAGCTTCAATTGGGGGGGGGGGAAACTGGCTTGTAATCAGTCAAAACGAAGCTAGTAACGTTTCACCAGCACCGAGCGGCCCCTGTTTCTTTCTCTAGCCATGATGAAAGGTTGAACGCTCAACGAGTTTCCCTACTTTGAGCGTCACTTGGGAATCAAGATCACTCCAGACCCCAAGTGGAACTCATATATACGATCCAGCGCAAAAAGATCCTGAATAAAAAAGGCCGTTTTCTTTTTTGCACCGCTCCAAATGATACTTGACTATGTCCGCTGCTCTCTGTCTTCACACGAGTCAGATTAGACGAACATGAAGAATGGCTTCCACATCTAAGATCGAGCTAAGGGTCGGCGCGTCCTACCCGTTTTTTGGGGGCCCCGTTGTGGACATCCACCATTTTCTTTAATGTTATTTTTAAACTGGCGTTACATAGACATTCATCAACTAGTAATATACATCGTGTATCTGCATGACAGGTGCGTACTATGCAGGGAAACCCGACAAGGTTGAAGACGCAAAAGGGCTTGTTTCAGCAGCATTTTTTTTGCTTTTTGTACTTTTACCCCCTTTTTTTTCTAGCTAAGTTATATTGTCAATCCTCAAATATAATAATAGACAGGGCCGGTGCTTACTACCCAGAAGTTCTCAACCGCGTGGGGGCCTCATGCCTAATGGGGAGAGAGGTAGAAGAACTCCCGCCTTGCTTGGGGAGAAATGTTTAAAAAACAGAAATAGCATTCAGTGGAGATTATTGTCTAATTTACATAAAATCCTGTAATTAGTAAATGTTTTCCTGGTTTAATAACTAAATATGAAAACAGAAAAACATGTATTTACGTCTTTAAATGAGATAGCCAAATATTTTTTTTTCTGAGCACTTAATGGATTTAGATTTTAACTCGAGGTATTTTAATGTCTTTGACATCTCAACATTTAATGCAAATCCCAGAAAATCACCGAGCCTCACCTATTAGGCACTATGGCCGATGAATCCTCGGCAATAAATTAAATCAATTTACTACTAAGCTGCAAGAATTTTCAGTAATTAGCATCTCATGTAGAATTTAAGAAATTAGAAAAGGGTTCGTAGCGGTGGAAATAAATCGAGCGAGAAGGAAAAGACAATCAGGTTGAACGTAAAAGCAAGAGGGTGGTAAACAGTTATAGGAATGAGAGAGTGGAAAGAGAGGGTAGAGAAGAGAATGAAAGAACAAAGAGAAGGAGAGAGAAAAAAAAGGAAAGGAATAAAGAGAACAAGAGGGAGATAAAGAATTTAGAAAAAGAAAAATATGAAAGAGGAAAGGGAGTAGGAAAGAAGAGAAGCAAAAGAAAAGAAAAGTAGAGAAAGTGAGAGAGAGAGAGAGAGAGAGAGAGAGAGAGAGAGAGAGAGAGGGGCAGGTCGAAACCATGAAAGAAAGGAAGTAAAAGCGGTCAGAAAAAGAGAGATACACATATAAATAATAAGAAAGCGGCAGAGAGAGAAGAGAGAGAGAGAAGAGAAGGAGGAGGAGAAAGTGAAAAAGAGAGAAGAAGAAGAAGAAGAAGAAGAAGAAGAAGAAGAAGAAGAAGAAGAAGAAGAAGTGGTCGCGTGCAATTATTGTCAGTGGATCAGACGGTACAAATACGAGAAAAATGGTAAAGAGGGAAAGAAGACAAACACACACACACACTGAGAGAGAGAGAGAGAGAGAGAGAGAAAGAGAGAGAGAGAGTAGTTACGAAATAGCGAGAAAGAAGAAAGGGAGAGAGATGTTTGGCGTTACAAGAAAATACGAGTCGCTCTCCAGTTTGTCATCGTCGTAACAACGGAGATAAATGGTAGTCGTTATAGTGAAGGTGGTGAGAGAAGCGAAAAGAGATGAAAAGGATGAGGATGAGGAGTAAGAACGTTTTCTGGTGAAAGTGGTAATGAGGAAAGAATTTGCCACACTGATAGAATGGGATTAAGCAGGGGGTGGCAGGCAAAGACATACAGAGAAAGAGAGAGAGACAGAGAGAGAGAGAGAGAGTGACGAGAAGGAAGAGAAAGAAAGTGTGAGAGAAAAGAAGTAAAAAGGAGGGGATGGATAAGATAAAAAGAAAAGGAAGAACAAACTATTGCTTCTCTGTCTCGCGCCAGGAGGTTTTTTTTTCTCGTCTAAGTCCATTCTTCACGTCTACAAATCAACAATTCGTCCATGCATGGAATACCGTTGCCATATAAGGTTTGGTGCCTCTGCCGTTCATCTCGATGTTCATGACAAAATCCAAAGACGGATATGCAATATGATCGATCCTGACTTGGCATCTCGACTCCAATGACTTTCTCACCGACGTAATGTGGCTTCCCTCTGTCTTTTCTATAAATATTTTCATGGCAACATCTCTTATGAGCTATTTTCGTTGGTCCCCCAACTGCATCAATTTAAGCGTGCTACTAGGTTGGCATCTCGGTCTCACTCTTTTACTCTCGAAACTATTAAATGTAACCGCATCTTCTACTTCAACAGCTTCTTCTCTCGCACTTCCCGACTGTAGAACCCCCTTCCTCTTACTTGATTTCTCTGATAACTATAATCTTTAAAAGTTTAAATGTAATGCCAATCGACATCTTTTGTTGCCTTGATCCCTGTTCTTCTTTTTATCCTCATCTGTTCTTTTTATATCCTTTCCTCAATACGGTCCTGGGTAAGATGTTAAACTACATCCGCGTCCTGGGTAAGACGTTAAACTACGTCCAGCAGTAAGGCCTCTTATCAGGGGGTTTTGAGGAGCGTGGAACCACTTCTTAATTGCTGGTATTCCCTGGTCCACCCTAACCCGATGTGGTAGCACCTGTTAGGGCCCCATATATGGGTAAATAGTTAACTATTACCAGCAATACATTTTTTGAAACAAATTATTACCAGCAATACAATTTTGAAGGAAAGATATTACCAGAAACAGATTTTTGACAAAACGAAATATAACCAGCAATAAAAAATGTTGTCGGTATTAAATAACCCATTGAGGTTGATATGTCGTAAAACAAAATAAACCAAACGAATCTAAACCAAAGAATACATATTCTATTCATACGAAACTATCCTCAAAATGTTGTCGGCATTAAATAACCCATTGAGGTTGATATGCCGTAAAACAAAATAAGCCAAACCAATCTAAACCAAAGAATACATATTCTATTCATACGAATCTATCCTGAAAATGTTGTCGGCATTAAATAACCCATTGAGGTTGATATGCCGTAAAACAAAATAAACCAAACCAATCTAAACCAAAGAATACATATTCTATTCATACGAATCTACCCTAAAAATGTTGTCGGCATTAAATAACCCATTGATGTTGATATGCTGTAAAACAAAATAAACTAAACCAATCTAAACCAAAAAATACATATTCTATTCATACGAATCTATCCTAAAAATGTTGTCGGTATTAAATAATCTATTGAGGTTGATATTCCGTAAAACAAAATAAACCAAACCAATCTAAACCAAAGAATACATATTCTATTCATACGAATCTACCCTAAAAATGTTGTCGGCATTAAATAACCCATTGAGGTTGATATGCTGTAAAACAAAATAAACCAAACCAATCTAAACCAAAGAATACATATTCTATTCATACGAATCTACCCTAAAATGTTGTCGGCATTAAATAACCCATTGAGGTTGATATGCCGTAAAACAAAATAAACCAAACCAATCTAAACCAAAGAATACATATTCTATTCATACGAATCTATCCTAAAAATGTTGTCGGCATTAAATAACCCATTGAGGTTGATATGCCGAAAAACAAAATAAACCAAAACCAACCCTTTCTTCAATAGCCCCTCCCAGATCTAGTCTTTTCCCTTACTTACACTGTCTGTAGCCTCTTGCGTACTAGTGGTTCTCCCGCCTTGCTGTGAGTAAATTGTTTAAAAAAGAAAAGAAACGAGGGAGAAAAAAATGAGAAGTTTGAAAAGGAAAGACAAAAAAGAAGAAAGTGTAAAGATATAGAAAAAAATGACGGAGGCAAAGTATTATTGTGAGTAGTCTGGGAAAAAAAAAGCAGTGGAAATTATGATAAATGATGTTGGTGGCAATCGTATTTACGTCGTGTCTCCTTCTATATGTTGTATTTTCCTCAGGGCGTCAATTTCCTCTGTTTTGTAGCTCTTAATAAATTTGTCTATTTACTCAAGCTCAGTAAGTAGGTTATGCGTTGCTTTCCTATGTATATTTTAGCTTCAATCTCTCCTGTGAGTATCAGATTTTCCAAGCCCGCTTTCCTCATTATGTACCCTAGAAATTTCAAATGTCCTTCATTATGGTACCTATAATTTTCCTTTTTGTTTCTCTAAACCTTCGTCGTTGATCACATGTTCTGTGAGTATCAGATTTTCCAACGTCGTTGCTCAAATGTTCGGTTCATGGTATCTTCAGCATCCTTCCATATTTCCGTTCCTTCAAGCCGCTTATTCATCTGCGAGGAGATTGTTCAGCATATAGAACAGTCGTTCCCAACCGATTTTTGGCCATGTCCCACTTTGGCATTTCTAAAATTCTGGTGCCCCCCCCTGCTGTAATCTTTTTTATATATATATATATATATATATATATATATATATATATATATATATATATATATATATATATATTACCAGCAATACATTTTGGGAAAAAATATTACCAGAAACACTTTCTGGAAAAAATCTTACCAGCAATAAAAATCTTGTTGGCATTAAATAATCTTTGAGGTTGATATGCCGTAAACCAAACCAAACCAAACCGATAAGCAAACCTATCTACTCCTTATTCAGAAAAAATAAATGAATAGGTGTTGTGGTAGGATCCACCTAATTTGCATAGTGGAGTACCGACCATATAAAGATGGTTGGTACCGGGAAGAGAGGGAGGAATCAAGAGATTCAACCCGAGACTCTGCCCGACTGCGACTCAGTCAACACATTCTCCAGGAACGGTCTTACCAGGAATATACAAAAGACTATATGTAAATATTGTGTACACTTTCTTGTTTCAATACATTTTGTTCTAAGTACCTTTTGTGTTGCATTATTATTCCATGCATTAGTCAAGTTTCAACAATAGGAAATAAAATTTCAGGGTTTAGACAGAGACGTTAGAAGTATAAAGTTGAAGTAGACTTCAGGAGGAACCGGAAAACCAACTTAAACAGGAAACAAGTGATAATCCTCTACTCCTGTTCAAAAGAATGGAGAGAAGCGTGAACCGGTTGATAGACGAATATATCAACTCCTATTGAGACAAAAATATAGTAAATAAAATTTCATATTTTAAACGTAAATTCTGGTGCCCGCTCCCTGTAATCTTTAATTCTTATATATTCAAAATTTTACTGCAATTCATGTGACGGAAACTTAATAGGCCATTAACTTAGTCTCTAAACAAGTGTACAAAGACCATGACGTCCATGAAAGAGTAAAAATTAAAAAAAAATCAAAGCAACAACAACAAAAATACAGTTAAATATATATAGTTCCAAAACATTATTTATATTATTCGGACTATTGTCCTCATCTTTGTTGCCATATTTATCGCAACGTTTCGGCCGTTGTACGCTCCGGCCTTCTTCAGGTGGTTGGAATGTCGAAATGAACCCTTTATTTCGCTCGCTGGAGTAGACTGTGCTAGTTCCACGAGCCATGTTTAATGGATGTTAGTTATCAGTTGTCTTTCTTTAATTCACCTCTCCAATTTCTTCACTGCCTTAAGCAGGTATTGAACTCACAACTCTTTGGGTCCTGTCACTGGATCTAACCAACGCCTTTCTCCACTTTGTCATGTGTCCTTAAAGACACATGACATTTGATATGGCACGTGGAACTAGAACAGTCTACCCTAGCGAACGAAATAAAGCGTTCAGTTTGACATCCTGAAGAAGGCCAGAGCGTACAACGGCTGAAACTCACACTTAAGGACACATGGCACAGTGGATAAAGGCGTTGGTTAGATCCAAAGAGTGTTAGTTCAATACCCGGTTAAGGCAGTGGAGAACTTTCAGAGGGAAATTAACAGTAGATAACTGACATCTATTAAATATGGCACGTGGAACTAGAACAGTCTACCCCAGTGAGCGAAATAAAGGGTTCAGTTCGAAATTCCAACCACCTGAAGAAGGCCGGAGCGTACAACGGCCGAAACGATGTGATAAATATGGCGACAACGATGAGGACAATAGTCTGAATAATGTAAATAAATAATGTGAACAACTTTGTCACTTTCAATTTATATTCGCCAATCAGTATTTTGTATACCTGACAGAGATTGCTGAACTGTCGTTTTGACTCAAGAGCTGGTAGCTTGATATCCTGTGTGGCTAAGCTGAAAACCCTCTCCTGTGCTGATTGCAATGAGTCGATATCTATTTTGCAGTTTGGGCTCTAGATAACAGCCGCATATTTAAGTATTGGTAGGTTTTTATCTTTTTGGAAGTAAGATTGATAAAACAATCCCTGTTTTGTATTGACTAGCCTTCTTTATGATTCTAGAAATACGTGATCACGTAGCTAAATCGTTACAAACCAGAATCCTATTGCCTCTTCGTTCTTTTACTTAACAAAGGCAAACTCCATTTTGTGTGTAAATGCATTTCCGCTTGTCTCTGATCTTAACAACACATTTTCCCGCATTAAATTTTAGAGATATTTTAGCACGAATAAAAACGAAACTGCCTTGGAAAGATTTCGGTCGAGAAACACATAAAAGCATTTTAGGATATACCTATTTGAGCGTGCAGGATAGGAAAACACACGAAAAGGCACCACTAAAAAATGCACTGTTTATCTAATAATTGAATTAAAATTAAAAACTAATTACTGTACATGTATTCATGTTTAAAAATCTATCAACATTTTTCTATTGCTATTAAATTTGTAAATCTACTCTATAAAAATAACCCAAGTCAATATATATATATATATATATATATATATATATATATATATATATATATATATATATATATATAAATTTGTTTATATCGTTTATTTAATAGTTTTGTTTTAGTTTGGGAAGATAATTAAAGCTATTTATTCAGTTTTGGGGTTGATTGCTGTAGTTTATTCTAACTATTATTTTGGCGAGAGCAGTTTTTAATTTGTCCCGCCAAAATAATTTTTACTACGTTAATAAAACACCGATTAAAATAAATAAAAAAATAAATATATAAGACAAGAAATAAAAATAAAAATAAATTAAGACAAGCAAAATAATTTAACCCAAATAAATAAATAAACAAAATAAAACGGCTTTCAGCGAAATAACCGCCAAAATGGACTACCCACAATGCACCACTGACCCGTATATATAAATAGCCGAGAAAAAAAAAATACAGCACTCGTGGCCTGACGATTGCGTCTAGCATGAAACAGACTTTGAGAATGAGAAAAACTTGCAGACTTTTATTTTGCAATAACCATTCAACATTTTGTATACGTCACAAAAATCAGTGAACTGGGATTTTGAGTGATTGGATACTAGATTGATTTCACCTGTATCTTGTTTGAAACACCTGTCTTAGGCTGATTGTAATGAGTCGGCATCTTTTTCGTATTTTAGGCTCCAGATAACAGTTCCATATTCGAGTATTGGTTGAATAGGTTTCCAGTAGTGTTTTAACTTTTTGGGAGTAAAATTCGTAAAAAAACGTTTGATCGTATCTATGTTTTTGATTAGCCTTCCTTGTGATTTCAGAAATATGTAATCTTGGAGATAAATGAAACCAGAATCCCCATGTCTCTTTGTTTTTTTTTTTACTTGAGTGAGGCAAACATGGACAAACTTGTCAAATGACGTGAAGATTTTCAATAATATATGAGTATTATTTGGAATGCATCTTTTGAGTTTTGGAAAGGTGGGAATGTCATTTTGACATTTGGCGAAATGGGTGCATTTAGGGAGGGAAAAGGGTTGAGAACTGCAGAGTTAAAGAGGTTCACCTGTCTATCAGCTTCAGGGTAAAGAAGTTGGAGATTGCATCTGTTTGCCACTGTCGTTTCACCAAATTGGGTGGGTGACCACGCCCTGTTTCTTTTGAGAAAGAGAACTTGCACACTTTTATTTTACAATAACCATTAAATATTTTGTATACGTCACAAAAATCGGTGAACTGGGATTTTGAGTGATTGGATACTAGATTGATTTCACCTGTAGCTTGTCTGAAACACCTGTCCTAGGATGATTGCAATGAGTCAATAAATTCTTTGTACTGTTATCCCAAGATAACAGCCCCATATTTAAATACTTGTTGGATAAGTATAGCGTGATTTTTTTGTCACTGTTCTTGACGTCATATTCGTAAAGCAATGTTTAATTATTCGTCTCCTTTGTATATTGGAGAGATTCAAAAGTATTTTCAACGGGTCAATTATGTAACTAGAAATGAGGGTTTGCATTTGCGTTTTAATATTAACAACCATGATAGAGCTAAAGATTGTGTTGCTGGAATTGAAACTGATGAAGATGAGAGAAAGAGAAAGGGAAAGAGCGAAAGAGAGGGATAGATGAGGAGAAAGGGAGAGATGAAGAGGGAGGGGACGGTACAGAAGGAGAGAGGTAAGAGAGACAGAGAGATAGAGAAAGAGGGGATAGGAACAGAAAATAGGGAGGAGAAGAGGAACAGAGATAGAGAGGAACAGGATTAGAGAGTGAGAGAAGGATAAATAAAGAGAGAGGGGAAAAGAGAGGGAGAGAAGGTAGAAGGAAAGAGAGTGTTGGAGAGATAAAGGAAGAGAGAGGGGAGAGAAGCAGAGAGAAACAGAGATAGGTAGGGCAGAGAGGGAGAGGGAAACGTATATAGAGAAGGAGAGAAAGAGGGAAATATAGAAAGGGAAGAGAGAGATAGAGAGAGCGAGAAAGAGGCAGAAAAAAAGTGAGTTGGAGAGATAGAGCGAGAGACAGGGAGAGAAGGGGAGAGATGGGGAGAGGGAGTGAGAGGGAGGGGAGATAGGAAGAGAGAGAGAGGGGAGAGGAACAGAAAGGGGGAGAAAGGGAGAAATAAAAAACTGGGAAATGGTGAAAAATCATTCAGGCCTACAGTAATCGTACCGACATTCATAGTCTGGCTTCCATCTCCAAAGTCCATTCAAGAACCATCAAGAGAATGGTGAATAAGTTTAAAAATGAAGGAACAGTAGAGAGGAAAACGGAATCAGGATGCCGCAACAGGAAGAGGCATCATCATTTCAAATTACAGCTAAAGAGACCAATTAGAAAAGATCCAACTCAGTTCAGAAGATGTTTGGTACGGGAGAGAGGAATTTCAGCTAAAATGAAATGATAAGTGAAAAGTGTGAGTCACCTTGTTACTCCAGGACAGAAAGTTAGAAGATTAGAGAGGGCGAAGTTCATCTTGAATAAGTTGCAAAATTACACACACACACACACACACACACACACACACACACACACACACACACATATATATATATATATATATATATATATATATATATATATATATCTGTATGAACTTTATTTTCGATCCTTAGCTATGATTACTTTATGATGAACATGTCATTTTCGCTAATGGTCAATTTCATCACGATGCTTTCTTTAAAATTGGAATGTAATTATACACTTTTATTGCTCAAAGTAGAGTCCAATAGTGTTATAAAAACCTCGAAGAATTCCAGTAAAATATCTTTAATCATTTCTAAGATACAATGTTTCGGAGCTTAATCTAACAATTCGTTTCGCTGTTACACCAAGAACATTCGTAAAAACAATACGCTAGAATTAGCAGTTTCTTTCTGCCGAGTGTTGATATCTTAGGGGTAGAAACACCAACTTACACCGGGTTTCGATCCTGGCTTGAAATTTTGGACGTCTAGTCGCACTAAGGACCTGTGATACAGCGAAACAGTACTGTCTGCGAATGACAGATATATATATATATATATATATATATATATATATATATATATATACTCCTTATCTACATAAATGACCTTCCTGACGCCATAAATTATCAAGTTGGCATCTACGCGGATGACACCACAATTTATTCCTGCCTCAAGCACAAAACTAGTGTCACTGACAAAACTAACCTGGCCGAGCGTCTCGAAAAGGACCTCCAATCGGTTGTGAACTGGGACAAGAATTGGCTGGTCATCTTTAATGCTTCAAAAACAAAACTGCTCTCTATTAATCACCACAGATATCCTACCCTGTCCTCCATTAGAATGTCTGACGCTCAACTTCTCAAGACCAACTCTCTGCGGCTGCTCGGTCTCACGTTGTCTGCTCACCTGAGATGGAACAAATACATTGAGTCAATTGCTTCGTCCACCGCAAGGAAAGTTGGCTCCCTGTGCCGCGCCAGGAAATTTTTCTCCCCGGAATCGATCCTCCAGATCTACAAATCAACAATTGGCCCTTGCATGGAGTATTGCTGCCATATATGGTCTTGAGCCCCTTCTGTTTGCCTCGGGGTTCTTGATAGGCTCCAGAGGCGGATATGCAATATAATTGGCCCTGATCTGGCATCTCGTCTACAGTCACTTTCTCACAGACGCGCCGTCGCCTCTCTCTATCTGTTTTACAAATACTTTCATGGCAATTGCTCCGAGGAGCTGCATTCGCTGGTTCCCAGACTTCATGAGTTCAAGCGCCCGACGAGGCTGGCATCCCACTCTCACCCTTTCACTGTCGAAACTCCTAAATGTAGCCGTCTCTTCTACTCCAATAGCTTCATGTTTCGCACCTCTCGCCTGTGGAACTCCCTTCCCTATTCCAGTTTCCCTGAGAGCTATAATCTCCAACTATTCAAATGTAATGTCAATCGACATCTCCAGTTGTCTTGATCTATCCACGATCCTTCTCCTCATCCTTTCCTCTATCACTCCTATCTGCTCTTGTTCCAAATTTTCTGTAACCCCTTGCGTCCTAGTGGCTTCTCGCCTTGCTTGGGGTGAAACGCTTAAATATATATATATATATATATATATAGTACAGTACTGATTTGTTGAAAGTGACAGGAAAGCACTTTTTAAATTGTTTATTTTTTAGTTATTTAAAAATAAAACTATCTTTTTGTATTCAGAAGGATTTCGCTATTTTGCGAGCGAAGCAACAGTTGATAGCACTCACGGACAGAAACGAGCACATACAGCTACATACACATATATACACACACGCAGATGGAAGCGAACATTCCTCTTCGCAGAATTCTCCAGGAAAGCGGAGGTGTTGCATGGAAGACATCTTTAAAAAAAAAAATGTCTCCTCTTCTTCACGAGATCAGAATAGCGTCTCGCGTTTGGTTTGAAAATTTATTGTTATAGCATTAGCAATTTCATTGGCTTATTGGATTATTTGTAATTTCATAATGTGGGTGATTTGTTGTCGAAGACGCACATAAAACAGTGGGAGGGCGCATTTTTTCATGTATATGTTGGCGTCCAAAAACACATACACACACGCACGGACATGCGCGGGGTCAGCTGAAGTGAATTAGCAAAGGGAATACATTCTGTCAAGACGAGAAATGGGGGCGTGAATACAAACAGAGAAGCCGCCCACATTGAGAAAAAGAAGGAAGCGAAATGAGAGGGATAAAACAGGCAGTCATTTTAGAGACAGAAAGGGGGTAATTAAATTAACCAAAAAGAAAGAAAGAAAGCTAGCTAGCTAAGAAAGAGAGAGAGAAGAGAATGTTGAAGAAGTAGAGACGAAAAAGAAATACAGAGAGATAGACAGAAAGAAAGAAAGATAAAAGAGGAAAAGAAATTAAGAAAAGAGTTAAAAGGGAATGGACAAGTAGAAAGGGAAAAAAAAGAAAAAAAAGACGTTCGAGAAAGCAGCAAAAATAAAGAAGAAATAAAGAAAGAAAGAAAGAAAGAAAGAAAGAAAGAAAGGAACGTAAATAAAGAAAAAATGTTAGGAAAGAGAGAGAGAGAAGAATGGAGAAGTAGAGACGAAAAGAAAAAAAGAAACAGTTCGAAATAAGCGGCAAAAAAGAAAGAAGGAAAGAAAGAAAGGAACGTAAAGAAAGAAATAATTTTAAAAAAGGGAGAGAAAGAAGAATGGAGAAGTAGAGACGAAAAGAAAAAAGAAACAGTTCGAAATAAGCAGCAAAAAAGAAAGAAAGAAAGAAAAAGAAAGAAAGAAATAAAGAAAGAAAGACAGTTAAAGGAAGCGAGATGAAAGAAAGTAAAACACTTAGAAAAGAGAGAGAAAAGAGAATGGAGAATTAGAGACGAAAAGAAATAAGAAGTTCGAAATAAGTAGTAAGAAAGAAAGAAAGAACGAAAAAGGAAAAGTAAAGGAAAGAGAGGTAGAATAAAGTTAGGAAAGATAGAGAAAAGAGAATGAAGAAGTAGAGACGAAAAGAAGCAGTTTGAAATAAGCTGAAAGAAAGAAAGAAAGAAAGAAAGAAAGAAAGAATGAATGAATGAAAGATGCTTAATGATGTACGTATTGATCAGACTCTTCAGCTTCTCTTCACTCTGGAGAGGCGCACTGAGAAGCAAATTAAAATATATATATATATATATATATATATATATATATATATATATATATATATATATATATTACGATAAACGTGCAATCAATTTACAAATTCATGAATTATTCACAAAAACAAAAGCAAAGGTTAATGATTTAATTGGCGAGAAATCCATCATCGCAAACAATTCAAATAATATACAAAAACCTCCGAATCCGTTATGAATGAATTGATCCTTGTTTCCATAAAATTCTGCCGTATTAGTTCTTATTTTTACTACAAGCTTTCGTCTGTTCCTACAGACATCTTCAGGTATAGAATAGATGTTGTTCTTGTTTTTTCTCTTAGTAATAAGAGGACAACGAAAATATATGTATTGTTGTATCCGAAAATGCTATTGAAAATGAGTTATTGTTTTTGGAGCGCGCCAGTAGCAACGCTGAGTTTGATTTTAAATTTTTAAAGGTTGTGCGTTCATATAAATATGGTGATGAACGAATTTTTTTTACTGGTAAATTTTCTGTCAAAGTGGCATGAACTATATTGTTCAATAATTACAGTAATGTCGCACTTATTATCCAAAAGTCGCACTTGGATCAGTTATTTAAATTACGATATATAGTTCATAACCTTTGCTTTTGTTTTTTGTGTGAATAATTCATGAATATATATATATATATATATATATATATATATTCTACTAGACCTGTGCCGGAAAAAATGACGGCATTTACTAGAAAGTTAAACAGTGCGATGCAGTGAAACAAAAGTCTGTAAGCAATGTATTGAGATTCAATAAAGCTAAGATAAAGAATTCGCGACTAAAATACATTCAATGAGGCTCCATGTCTAGAACGTCTTTTGCGACTCAAGCTACTTCCAGACCCTCAAATGGAACTCGTATATACGGTCCATCTCCATCGATACCGGAGAAATGGTCGGTTTTATACGCCGCACGAGAAATACCTAACGCTTTCAGCTATGCTCCGTTTACTGAAACTGGAGAATTGCTGCCATATCTAAATTGGAGCCACCCAATTCTCATTTGAACCATTCACCTTACCTTTTCATTTCAGTGATTCGGTGAGCGAGCCTGGTCAGTACCAAGATGGGTAACCGCTTTGAAATACCAAGGGCTGTAAGCTTCGATTTGTAGGTAGTGTCAAACATTTCCATAATAACGTCATAACAAAGTTAAGCTACGTCTTGCCTGGTAAGTACCAAGATGGGTAACCACTTGAAAATCCCAAGTGCTGAAAGCTTCGATTTGCAGGTAGTGTCAAACATTTCCTTAATAACGTCATAACAATATTAAGCAACGTCTTGCCTGCTCAGTACCATGATGGGTAACTGCTTGGGAATACCATGTGATGTAAGCTTGGTTTGCAGGTGGTGTCAAGCATTTCCTTAATAACGTCATAACAAAGTTAAGCAACGTCTTGCCGGCTCAGCACAATCATGGGTAGCCACTTGGGAATATCATGTGATGTAAGGTTGGTTTGCAGGTGGTGTCAAATATTTCTTTAATAACGTCATAACAAAGTTAAGCAACGTCTTGCCTGGTCAGTACCATGATGTGTAACAGCTTAGGAACACCAAGTGCTGTAAGATTCGATTTGCAGGTGGTATCAAACATTTCTTTGATAACGTCATAACAAAGTTAAGCTACGTCTTGCCTGGTCAGTACCATGATGGGTGATCGCTTGGGAATATCATGTGCTGTAAGTTTGGATTTGTAGATGGTGTCAAACATTTCCTTAATAACGCCATAACAAAGTTAAGCAACGTTTTGCCTGGTCATTACCATGATGGGTGACCCCTTGGGAATACCAAGTCCTGTATGCTTGGATTTGTAGGTGGTGTCAAACATTTCCTTAAACAGCAGCGAGCAATGATGGGTGATCGCTTCTGAATACTAAGTGCTGTAAGCTTGGATGTACAGTGTCTATAATGGATTATGGCTCGAAATTGTTAATCAGAGGGCCGGGTTCCAATTTCATTTGGGTTCGTTACATTGACTTACGCACAAATATCCCTGGGAAAAGGTATGGATCCACCTGTTCTCCCCACATCTATGGATTAATTAGTAAGACTTATATCTCTATGTCGGCTTTCCGATTTCTCATCCCGAGAATGTTGTTTGACTTTGGTGAGAATCAGGGTTTCAATGTGATATGACCATAAGCAGTTGTAAATTAGTGGAGAGCACACACTACTGTTCTAAATTCCAGACCCCATTATTACTAGCCTGAGCAAGTTAAGCGTACATAAACACCAATGCACACACACACACACGCGCGCGCGCACAAATATTGATTCATAATTTTCTTTCCTGACATGTTTTTATTAGCTGACCTTTAACCTAAGATTTTCAGCTTTATAAACGCTATTCCCACATGACCCAAGAGCCACTCAAGTGGGAGGTTACACTGAATGAGATTGTTCAATGTAAACAACGGTTTGGTCTATAGTTGAAGAGCTTAGGGCTTACCACCATGTCACGTTCAAACACCGGTCCCCATGCGACCACCGAAGTTAAGCAACGTCAAGTTTGGTCAGCACCTAGATAGGTGACCACTTTGGAATACCACGGACTGTAAGTTTGGATGTGAAGGGTGGTGTAATGAGTAATGGCTCGGTATTGTTAATCAGAGAGCCGAGTTCCTAGTTGGTTTCGTGATATTCCCATACGCGAAAATACCCTCGGAAAAGGTGTGAATCCACTACTTCTCCCTCGGCTATGGGTTAATTAGTAAGACTTGTGTCAATGAATCAATATTATCTAAAAAAAAAATCTTACAAATTAAATAACCTGCAAAGGGTTGATAAGCCGTAAAAAAACGAATCAGTCAATCAGAATTGTTACTTTGTTGAACAGATTACCATCTTCAGAGCTTCAACTTTTGGGTCAAATCTTATTCATTCTATAAATATTCATCATCTAAAAAATCTTACATCGAGAGAATAGCGATATTCAGAAAGTCTCTACATTCAAAAAAAAAAATCTTAAAATCTGAAATTATTTTCTGGCTTTAAATAACTTGAAATGGTTTGATCAGCCGTAGAAAATGAATAATCAATCAAAATTGACAGGAATAGATTCTTTTGCACATAGATTCAGATTTAAAATATCCAAACTTACTTAGTACACGTGACAGCACGAAAAACGCTGCCAATTCTTTGAATATAGTATTACAAAGACTTTCTTTCACATCTAAGACACATTTCAACATGACAACGAAAAGATTGGATCCCTTTCTATTCCAGCGTTCAACCATCTATTTCTCTCATCGTCTTTTATAACAACGGTCTGCAATAGGCAGTCTTCGTCACGCCACATCCGAGCCAGATGTTGCTAAAATTGATTGG
This sequence comes from Acanthosepion pharaonis, assembly GCA_903632075.3. Lineage (NCBI taxonomy): Eukaryota > Metazoa > Mollusca > Cephalopoda > Sepiida > Sepiidae > Acanthosepion > Acanthosepion pharaonis. Next base: position 721,926 of record CAHIKZ030004198.1, read on the forward strand.
CTCCGCCGATCAATTCTTTTTATTACTGTGTCAGCAATGTTAACAGTTTTGAGGGTTATGATTGGCAAAAGTGATGAAGGAAGGAAGTACGGGAAGGAGTAAGGAGATCATTAAAGAATGAAATGGGTGGGAAATGTTTGAAAAAGTGTGGGAAATAATTTGAGACGAAGGAAGGGTAAGAACGAGGCAGAGAAATGAAAAATGAAATAAATGAGAACGTTAGGAAAAGAATGTAGACTAAGAGGAAATGAGCGAAAAGGACAAAAAGATTGAATAGAAGAGAAAGGAATCCAAGGGGAAAGAAAAGTAAGAAAAATAAAGAAAGAAAGTGAGGTAATTAAAGGTTATAGAAAGAAAGAAAGAAAGAAAGAAAAAAAGAAAGGTAATAAGAAAAAAATAAAAATCTTACTTATTGTAAAACGCAGATTGTGTGTGTGTGTGTGTCTGTACGTTTATATATTGGATCGGATTTCCTACATTTTTCAACCGATTTCAACAAAACTTCACAGGACAACGTAAAATTACCTTGCGGTGGTTCTGACAGCGCCAAAAATCGGAAAAAAACAATTGTTTTTGCACAAAATCAATTTGAAAACACGATTAAGAGATATCACGAGAATGAAAGGGGGACAACTCATATCGAGTTATACTTATTATAAAACCCAGGTTGATTGTTTGTTTGTGTGTGTGTGTGTGTGTTCGTTTATATATGGGATCGGATTTCGTACATTTTTCAACCGATTTCAACAAAACTTCACTTTTTTTTTTGGCAGGTAGTGTTTCTTATTGTCTTGCTCACTTTTTTCTTTATTTTTACATTCAGAATGCTTTAAAAATTCCATTTACAAGACAATTGTTTATAAGAAAATTCTATTCAATCGGTAGATCCATAACGATTGAAAACAATGTTTGGGTTTGACCAATTCGTAACCCCCCCACCCCACCAAAAAAATAACTAATTAAGACATGCATGCCCGTCAACCTTAAACAATAATCTTTGTTAATTTTATTTTTCAGTCTTTATGATGGTCGATACTTGATCTACCTCTTACTGTTACATCCCCGGGCTCTATGAAAGAAAGAAAGATAGGTAAAGCGAAGAAGGAAGAAGGAAAGAGAGGTAATAAAAAGAAATAAAGAAAGAAAGGGAATAAGAAGAAAGATGAAAGAGAGGTAATAAGAAGAAAGAAAGATGTAAGAAAAAGAAAGAAAGAATATGTAATAAAAAAAAGAAAATTCACGGAAGAAAAGAATGAATATTAATGACAAAAGAAAGAAAGAATGAAAGAAATAAAGAAAAAGACGTAATATATGAGGAAAGCGAGATAATAAAAAGAAGGTAAGAAAGGTAATAAGCAGAAAAAAGAAGGGAAGTACGCAATAAAACAAAAGATAGAAAGAGAGGTAATGAGAAGAAAGGAAGAAGGGGAGATAGGTAATAAAAAAGAAAGAAAGAAAGAAAAAACGGTAATCAGAAGGAAAGAAGAAAAGAGGGGTAATAAAAAAAAAAAGAAAGAAAGAAAGAAAGAAAGAAAGAAAATGTAAAAAAAAGAAAATTTATGGAAGAAAAGAATATTTAAGAACGAAAGAAAGATAAAGAAAGTGACGTCATAAAAATGAAACTCCTGGTGTTTTCGATAAACAGCCGAGAAGGAAAAACAAAAAGACTGGTGATTGAAATTGTTATAATTCTGTTGTTGCAACTGGAATAAAACTACGGATGAGACGCATAAAAATATCTCAGATCTCATTACGCCAAGTTTTAAATCCCTATTTTAAAACGCGGATATCGTATTTACTCGATAGCAGATTTAGTTTAGCATCTCAGCATCTATATGGGTTGTTTAATGCAGAATTCAAAATATGAAAGAAAGAAATAAAGAAAATTAAAAAAAAGGAAGAAATAATATTTAGGGAAGCAAAGATAGGACATTTAGGAAACTAAAAGAAAGAAAAAAATATTCGGGTTAGCCATAAAAAATATATATATATATATATATATATATATATATATATATATATATATATATATAAGTCAGATGTGTGTGTGTGTGTAACGAATGCACGGCCGGAATTTTCGACGGATGTGCACCAAAATTTACATGCACATGCTCCAAGTTAGCGGGAAGGCCAACACCGACTTTGCATTTCCCAACTTCCATCGATAGTGGAAATAATCGATTTTTTCGTGCTTCTACGGCAGTTTTCATGTAGTTTGCCAGCGTGAGAGCCAACAGCTGACTGACACGAATGTTATCTAGCATGCTAGCATGAAAAAAAATCGATAGCTGCATTCGTCACAAGTGGGAAAAATTTAAATCTGCATGGCACTTTACTCCAATTGGCTCATTCGCTTGTTTAAACTCAACGTTGATTCTGATTTTGCTGAACTGCGTTGGGTGTGAAAAAGTATTTGTTGTTAACATTCTTTTTTTATTCGGTTTTTCCAGTTACGAGTCCTTTTTTAGAGCTGATCGTTTTTTGTTCATTTTGTTTAGTTCTTTTTTGGTAACAGATTTAATGTTTAGTATAGAGCTTAGAAAAAAATTACAGTGTGAGATAGGCAAGAAGTAAGGCATGTAGCAACATCAGCACGTCAAAAGACACTCCTTTAAAGGCAAGGAAGGGCAAAAGATATTTTAAGTCAAGTGATAGCGATTGCTGTATGAGTCGTACGATTTTTGAATCAAGCACGGGCAACGCCGGGTCATGCTTCTAGTATATATATATATATATATATATATATATATATATATATATATACACAGGGTGTTTATAAAGTTCGTGTGCACTTTCGCTTTAAAATTTTAAAAAAAATTCACATAAACTTTTTGGACATCCTGTATAATTAAGTGGGAGCAACTCTCCTTAGCGATTTTAGAATCGCCACGATCAGAGAGTTCGTCGGAACTTCTCGAATAACATGGCGACGAGGTCATAACAGAGTACACGCCAATTTCAAACTAACGAATTTTTTTTTTCATTTGATCAAAACAGATTTCGGATTTAATTTTTACATAAACTGTTGGCCAGCACACGGAAATTTTCGGATATCAAGCCACCGTTTGTCATCTGTTACAGCTGTTTAGAATTATCGAAAAGCGGGCCAAACGATGACGTAACTTTCGCAGAATATGCTAATCTCAAATGTGTGAAATTTCAGCTTCTGACACTGAAGATCAATTTAAATGTCTCATCTTTATCGCTAGCCTTCAATCTCTACACGACTATTATCCAAACAGGAAGCGGATAAAGACGTCACATAAAAGATCTTACGACCGAATGTGAAAGGCTTATAGACATTTAAAAAAAGACACCATGTTGGTTCGACATCAGCCGACACTTTCAAATCCGTCTGCAACCTGCAGCGTTCGAGCAAATGAAAAACAGCCAGGCGCATCAAGACAATCTGCAATCGAGCGGTGAATGACAGTACACACGCTTCTATTCGTTCATTCATCTATTCAGATATCAAATGGTCACCACTCCTCTCCATCCCATAATTGTGGTTCATGGTGACATTCAAGGCAGAATAGGGCAATGGCTGACTGGTTCCTTTTTGCAATAAAGAGGTTGGGATTACCCCATCCCTCCTCTCAAAATTTAAAGAGGCAAAACCTACAAGTCAGCAGGGGGCTTGAATTCAGAATTTTCCTTTGCTTAAACAGCTGATGGTATATGGAGGCTATATGTTGCCCAGACTACATGCACCCCTCCCCCATCAGCCCCACCGACAGGATCTAAAGGAATACAGGGCATTGCATTTGTGATCTGCTTGGCTCCAGTTGCTGGAAAAGTTTTCAGTGTTGACAGTCAACCGCCTTCAAGGCTCTACTCCAGGTTTCCTGTCTGGATTTACTTCCATGGCTTTTTCTGTATTTGGGATATGACCACAAGGCAGCAGAGGTTTTAAAATCAGGGTTTACCTTCCCCAAGATGGTCTGCTTTCCTGGGCTGTTGAGTTCCATCTACCTGAAACAGTTGGTTATGAGGCACCAGTTGTCTGTCTTCACCCATTCTCTGGCTTGGAGTTGGATTTTGTTCTCAAAGGCTATTTGAGATGCATGCCATGGAAGCATTTTACAGACAGTAGTTGCTTGTCCCCACTATCACCTTTCGCTATGACAACCTTTGGAACATAATGTACATATATAAATATATACATTATGTGTTTTAAAAGCTCAAAAAAAATGAACCCTTTTTTAAATATATATAAAATGACAATGTTAGGTAAACAAAAGTATTAGAAAGGAAGACAAATTATGAAAGCCTAAAATACATGCAGATTATGAAGTCATTATTTAACATACAATAAAAAAAAATAAACTTCCTTTTTGACATTGATATATTTTGGAATATCTACTTCAAATGAAGTCAGAATTCTGAAAAATTGGTAAGATTGTTCACATTGCCAAAATGTCATTTATTTCAAAGCTTGTTAAAAAAATACAAAATCATCCATCTCATTAAATTGTTTTATTAATAGTAACTCAATACAGACTTTTAATTTTGATATTGGATATTTATTAATATTTTACTTACTCTTTTTAATATTAAATTTATCAATTTTGATCTTTTTAAATTTAATTTTTCTGAATTATACATTATGTGTTTTAGAAGCTAAAAAAATGAACCCTTTTTTAAATATATATAAAATGACAGTGTTAGGTAAACAAAAATATTAGAAAGCAAGACAAATTATGAAAGCCTAAAATACAGGATCTAAAGGAATACAGGGTATTGCATTTATCATCTGCCTGGCTCCAGATAATGACAATCAGCACATTTTGCACCACCGTTGTAGTCACCACTCCCCTCCATCCCATAATTGTTGTTCATGGTGACACTTTTTTTAAGCGTTTCACCCCAAGCAAGGCCAGAAGCCACTAGGACGCAAGGGGTTACAGAAGATTTGGAGCAAGATCAGATAGCAGTGATAGAGGAAAGGATGAGGAGAAGGATAGTGGATAGATCAAGACAACTGTAAATGTCGATTGACATTACATTTGAATAGTTGGAGATTATAGCTCTCAGGGAAACTGGAATAGGGAAGGGAGTTCCACAGGCGAGAGGTGCGAGACACGAAGCTATTGGAGTAGAAGAGACGGCTACATTTAGGAGTTTCGACAGTGAAAGGGTGAGAGCGGGATGCCAGCCTCGTAGGGCGCTTGAATTCATGAAGTCTGGGAACCAGTGAATGCAGCTCCTCGGAGCAATTGCCATGAAAGTATTTGTAAAACAGACAGAGAGAGGTGACGGCGCGTCTGTGAGAAAGTGACTGTAGACGCGATGCCAGAACAGGGCCAATTATATTGCATATCCGCCTCTGGAGCCTATCAAGAACCCCGAGGCAAACAGAAGGGGCTCCAGACCATATATGGCAGCAATACTCCATGTAAGAGCGAATTGTACCTATAACCCTCTGCTTCGTGTGGCCTCCGGGCCTTGTACGACATAATATAGGCTAAGAGAGGCAGGCTAAAGGAGTTTCTTCTTGCGTTAAGGTTAACCAAAGGTATCTTGAGAATGTAGGTCTATGGTTATGGTCACTGAAAATGCTGTAATTTTAACCCCTGCAGAAAAAAATACCCATGTATAAGACCGCCGCTTATCGAAAATGCATGATTTTTTAATGTCATCAAAAAAACAAAAAAAAACAAAAAAAAAACAAAGAAGAAATACCTGTGTATGGGGTGATCCCTAATTATTGGCGTAAAAAAATCTGATTGTAATAACATGCACTACACTCGAATATATACTAGTCCTGGGTATGATGATAAAATACATCTAGGAGAAAGGCTTCTGGTCGGGAGACTGAAGGTTTTGATGAGCGTGGAACCACCTCTTAATTGCTATTGTTCCCAGGTCAACCCTGACTTGTTAGGGCCCTAGATATCGGTAAATAGTGAACTCCTCCCCTCAAAACAAAACCAAAATACTATGAAAGTATACTAATATATTTATTTAGTAAAAATACTAGAAAACATTTTATATTAAAACAAAATACCAACAATAAATATTTGCTGTAAAATTGCCAAGAATGCATATTTATAATTGCCAACAATAGCTATTAATAGTAAAATTATTAAGAATACATATATATAGTAAAACTGCCAAGTAATATTATTTATAGTAAAAATTGCCAACAATAGATATTTACAGTAAAATTGGCAACGATACATTTTTATAGTAAAATTTCTAACGATACATTTTTATAGCAAAATGAATAACACTACATTTAATCTATAGTTGAAGACATACAATTGCGTTCAAAATATATTTAGTTAAAGCCATAAAATTTTGTTTAAAATATTTAGAATTCTGCATTAAACAACCCATATAGATGCTGAGATGCTAAACTAAATCTGCTATCGAGTAAATACGATATCCGCGTTTTAAAATAGGGATTTAAAACTTGGCGTAATGAGATCTGAGATAGTTTTATGCGTCTCATCCGTAGTTTTATTCCAGTTGCAACAACAGAATTATAACAATTTCAATCACCAGTCTTTTTGTTTTTCCTTCTCGTCTGTTTATCGAAAACACCAGGAGTTTCAATTTGAATAAATCAGTCGGTCACTTTGCAATCAAACTGTATAGTAAGTAGACTCGCTCAACATAGGGAAAATTAAACATTAAAACCGCAAAGTTGCTTGGAATAGAATGCAACATAGTGATATAGAAATTCAGTACGAGATAATAATAATAGTCTAATAATTCTTTGGTCTCTCTCTCTCTCTCTTTTCGTTAGTTCCTCAAATCGCACGAGCGTTACGCTCTGTCACTGACTCATAAATATTCGTCTATTCCCTTTGGATCGCGCGGAAAGACGGGAAACACATTACTGGGTTTTAATGAGAAAATGAAATAAAAAAAGATCGAAAGAACGAACGAAGTGTTTAACGTTCCAGCTGATACCTCATAAATTATGGAATTTTCCGTTTTTTATTGCGTAGAAAAACGAAACGCATATTACAGACGCTACTTGGTTTCAGTGAAAGAAAGAAAGAAAGAAAGAAGGGAATGAGGGAGGTTCGCTACAAAATGCGCGTCATGGTGGGTCTTAACCGTGAACTTGGAACTAAAGAGTGCAGTTCATTAAAACACTCTCCATGGAAATAGCGATACAGCAGCGAGAAGCGTGTGAGAAAAGTCCTGTAGGGTGGAAGTAAATGACCATCCACAAGGACTCGGAGATCACCTGGGACTCTATCGAGACTGGAAGGCGAAGACCAGGCAGCTACTTGACAGCAGTGAGTTTAATTCTTACTAGGTGCAAAAATAAAATAAAATGACTACATTAGTGTTATTTATTCTCTCAAACGCATTGCAGTAGCTCATGGTATTTGCTATTTTTTAAGTTTTAATTTTAATTAAAAATATTTATATTTCAAGTCAGCTTTTATCTTTGTCAATAATATTTATTGGGAATGATTTGAAAGTTGAAGCCACTGCAGTCAGAGGCCAATAGTGTCTGTGATTAATATATTTTAGATAATTAAACGAGACATCAGGTGGACGGGTGAGGCAGGTCGGTAGGTGGGAATGATTGAAACGAAAGTAGAAATAGTGGGAGAAAGAGATTGTAAGAAAATAAGAATGGGTGTGAGACAAAGTGTTTCAAAAGTTGCTGCCAGAGAACAGATATTGAAACGATAATATACACACATACATTTTTTACATACAACATGCCCTGCCCTCGTCAGCCGCCAACGAGTTGAGGTAACACGGTTTCGTTGCCTCGGGCGGTAGTGCCAACCCTGGTGCCACTAGCAGCTTTTTGCCACCGAATAAGGTATTGTTTTTTTGTGTAGACATGTCGTTCCCTTGTTATATATTTTCAAGTCAGGCTTTAAACAATGTGTTAAAAGCATTTGCTTTTGATCCTTAACCAATACACAAAGGGCTCCTAGCGACCGTTATCAATGACGGAGAATGGAAAGTAAACAGATGTATTTCCCGTCGGAAGTAGCTTTGTGTTGCGGACACCATTTTAATTAGCTTCTTTTATTTGGGATCTTGACCTGATCCAACTCGATGCTTGTTGAGCTGTGGTCTGGAGACGATGTGAAGCA